>JAIFZK010000012.1:14482500-14485000 GCA_027481765.1 Tenualosa thibaudeaui | reverse complement strand
AGAGAAACATTTGGAATCTGCAGGGTTTGTGTGTGTGTGTGTGTGTGTGTGTGGTAGGTGAATGGGAACAAGAATGGTTGTTCCTCCTCTTGTCTTAATACTTTATAAAAATCCATTTTATTCAGTGGGCGGATGAGTGGCTGAAATTCAGGACGGCTTCTGGCATCAGTTTTAGTAACAAAAGAAATGAACAAACACCCAGTTCAATGCCTTTCGCTTCATCCACTTATCACGTTGTGTGAAGAGCATATTTTTGTTTTCTTGAATGGTAAGCAAACAAACAAACGAAAAAGTAACCTCACAAATGAACACTGAATCTCAGCTTCAAAGTGCCTCGTGATAGTGACGTATATTTTTCTAATTCTGACTATTTTGTAATCTTTCTCATTTGCCTTAGTGGATTAAGCTACCGAGCAGAGACTGTTGTCCTCTCCCTCTTTAAGGGAGCTAGATGAAAAAAATAAAGATGTAAGGATTTCTGCACTCCTCTCTCTCTTTTTCTCTGGGTTACTGCTGTGCTTCATTGGCTTTGTGTTTTCAAATGCTTCCAGTTCTAGTTTCATAATCAATGACCATATCAATGTTCCATAATCAATAACCAAATGCAGGCAACGTGGATGGATCTGTAAGCAGGGTTTTCACATGTTAGCAAGCGCTCAGCTGTTACAGTCATGAGGGATGTGTGTGTGTTCGTTTGATTGAGTGTGTTTGCATATGTGTGTCTGTCCGTGTTTTTTTTTTTTTTTCATCTCTATCTGTGTGTGTGTGTGTGTGACCGGGGGGGAGCCACCCTGCTTCGCCCTGCACACAGTCGCTGAGTCTGGTGAAAATGATGTGCATTAGGATTGTTTGCTGACTTGCATTGGGTCCACAGGATGTTGTGAGAGCTGAGTGTAATCCCTCTGCTGTAGTTTAGTAAATGTTGAGTTTCTTGTTACTTGCCGTGTAGCTGCTAATGAAAGGCCTGATGAGGTCACGTGCCACATGCGTGGTTGAAGAGGGGCTTCAGACCAAACCTGGTGTTCGCTTGGCTGAATCCGTGCCATCAGTTGCACTTGTGTGGGTGTTGATGAGCGGGTTTGGATGAAGTTTGCCTACAGTAAAGGTGGAGGTGGCTATGATCATGGGTGTGTAATCAGTGTAAAGGGTGTGGAAAGATTGATAGTTATTATGTAGAACCTACTGACCTTTAAGGTGGAGTGCTAAGTTCGGTGTTAAATGGGATGGTTAAAACCTTTGGATTTGAAAGGTTAGACTAACCTTTATGTATTGACAATGGCTTAAGAGGTGTAATCTGCTGCCTGTCATTGTCAGTCCTAGAAGGCCAACGTACCTCTTAAAACAAGAGTAATAGCCATGCAGTGATGCCCTGTTCAGATGAGCACATAGTGTGTATGGTTTTTTATTCTTTGGATAATTTAGACTATTTCCTTATTCAAAATGTTCTGTAGGGATGTATTGCGAGAGGACTAGCATAGGCACAGTGCAGGACTTCCTGTCTGGTGGGGTTTGTTTACGTTGACACAGGAACTTGAGGGGGGAGAGTGGGATTACTTCCTGAGGTCACAATGTTACAACTACTAACTAGGTCACAACTACTATTAGCCAGAATTTCTAGCAAATACTGGAGCAGTAGTCTTTGCTCAGTCTCGCTCAAGAGATTTTCAAGTGCGAGCGCGTGTGTGTGTCACTTCAAGGGTGATCTATCAAATACTGGAGGAACATAGTCCTCAGCTTCCCATATTCTCTGGCATGATGGTGATCTCTCTGCCACTTTGACCACCAGTGATGGCGAAACTTTTCCTTCATGGCCAGTCATCCCATATGTTCTAGCTGTGTAGGAGTTTGTGTGTGTGTGTGTATATGTGTGTGTGTGCTATTCTGGCTGCTAAAGATGCATAAACTACTCTCTTTCACTGCCAGGCTTTCCATGAATTCCAGCTGTGTGTATGTGTTTGTGTATGTTTGTGTGTGGGTGTGTGTGTGTGTGTGTGCTTTGTTAGGGAGTGAGCTGTGGATGGGCTGACTTGAGCATGACTTCATCTCAGCCACTTCACTGTACACATAACTTCAGCAAGGCCACTTCTGCGTACACACTGGACCGCCGCAAGACACGAGGAAACAGGGAGAGAGAGGGAGAGAGAGAGGGAGGAAGGAGAGGGAGAGACTGAGACTGGCCATATCCTGGAAACCAAACATCCCGTTGCCACGGCGATAGCTGCAGCCCTCAGAGCCCAGTAAAGAAGGGTGCACTTCTCCCAGTTTCCCCTCAAACAGGAAGTTTATGGCAGAGCACAGGACAAATGGAATGGGAGGCGGGGGAGGGAGCTGGATGCAGAACAGTGAAATTGTGTGTGTGCGTGTGTGTGTGTGTTTGTGTGTGTGTGTGTGTGTGTACGTGTGTGTGTGTGTCTACACATGAGCAAAAGAGAGAGAATATGAGCGTGCAAGTGAGAGAGTTGTGTGTGTGTATGAGTAAGTGTTAGAGAGAGTCAGAGTG
>JAIFZK010000012.1:14365000-14477500 GCA_027481765.1 Tenualosa thibaudeaui | reverse complement strand
AGTTGTGTTGTGTTTTGTCCAGTCATCCTCTCTCTACTCCGCCTACTGTTGGGAGTTCAGTTTTATGCATGCGCACTCAGTTTTTGGGGGATGCAAATTTTCTAGCGGATACCATCTGGCCAAAGGTAATAGTAATAATAGCAGTAGTAATAATTACACCAGTACATAGATGTTTCAATATCTATCTGTGCTATTCTAGATCAGGAAGGTAAAGTAAGACATGGGGAGGAGCATTCCCAATACATGTTACTGAGCCAAGTAGATCATTTTTTAAATGAATGAGATTAAAATCCCATTGTTTTGAAATGACATGCAAACACCAGACTACAGAAGAGTCTGTTAGTGCTTGTGCTTTAGGCAGCCAGACCAACACATAGGGAAGAGCACATAGGGGTGAACACTGCTGAGGGGGTTGGGGACTTGTGAGTGTGGTGAACACTGCTGAGGGGGTTGGGGACTCATGAGTATGGTGAACACTGCTGAGGGGGTTGGGGACTCATGAGTATGGTGAACACTGCGGTCAACACTGCTGTGGGGGTTGGGGACTCATGAGTGTGGTGAACACTGCTGAGGGGGTTGGGGACTCTTGAGTGTGTAGAGTATGGTGAACACTGCTGACAGGGTTGGGAACTCATGAGTGTGGTGAACACTGCTGTGGGGGTTGGGAACTCATGAGTGTGGTGAACACTGCGGTCAACACTGCTGAGGGGGTTGGGGACTCTTGAGTGTGTAGAGCATGGTGAACACTGCTGAGGGGGTTGGGGACTCATGAGTGTGGTGAACACTGCGGTCAACACTGCTGTGGGGGTTGGGGACTCTTGAGCATGGTGAACACTGCTGAGGGGGTTGGGGACTCATGAGTGTGGTGAACACTGCGGTCAACACTACTGAGGGGGTTGGGGACTCTTGAGCATGGTGAACACTGCTGAGGGGGTTGGGGACTCATGAGTGTGGTGAACACTGCGGTCAACACTGCTGTGGGGGTTGGGGACTCATGAGTGTGGTGAACACTGCTGACAGGGTTGGGAACTCATGAGTGTGGTGAACACTGCTGTGGGGGTTGGGAACTCATGAGTGTGGTGAACACTGCGGTCAACACTGCTGAGGGGGTTGGGGACTCTTGAGTGTGTAGAGCATGGTGAACACTGCTGAGGGGGTTGGGGACTCATGAGTGTGGTGAACACTGCGGTCAACACTGCTGTGGGGGTTGGGGACTCTTGAGCATGGTGAACACTGCTGAGGGGGTTGGGGACTCATGAGTGTGGTGAACACTGCGGTCAACACTACTGAGGGGGTTGGGGACTCTTGAGCATGGTGAACACTGCTGAGGGGGTTGGGGACTCATGAGTGTGGTGAACACTGCGGTCAACACTGCTGTGGGGGTTGGGGACTCATGAGTGTGGTGAACACTGCTGAGGGGGTTGGGGACTCTTGAGTGTGTAGAGCATGGTGAACACTGCTGTGGGGGTTGGGGACTCATGAGTGTGGTGAACACTGCGGTGAACACTGCTGAGGGGGTTGGGGATTCATTAGTGTTTAGAGCATGGTGAACACTGCTGTGGGGGTTGGGGACTCATGAGTGTGGTGAACACTGCGGTGAACACTGCTGAGGGGGTTAGGGATTCATTAGTGTTTAGAGCATGGTGAACACTGCTGAGGGGGTTGGGGACTCATGAGTGTGGTGAACACTGCAGTGAACACTGCTGAGGGTTTGGGGACTCCTAGGTGTGTTGAGCATGGCGAACACTGTCAATGGGGTTGGAGACTCGTGAGCGTGTTTCGTTGAGTCTGAGTCAAATAAGCTGGAAAAAGGAAACTAGAGGGGCTATAGGCTTTTCCCATTATCCTGCTCAGAAGTGGCCTTGCCTTGCCTAAAACCACCAAAACCTGAAACCCCTAGGTTGCTTTTAGTTATTTTGTCCTCATTATGTATGTGTGAGTGTGTGTATGAGAGAGTGTTTGAAGTTCAAAGCTGATGGGTAAAGTGCAGTGCATTGTGGGCCACATCAGTGGGCCATAGCCACAACTGACCCTAAACTACTGATGAGCTTTTTAGTTAGGCTTTCTCCTGCTGCCAATAACTACACACACAACATGATTAGGAGGAACTGAGGTCATGGTTGAAATGTGTGTGGGTATGTGTATGTCTATTAGTGTGTGTGTGTGCGCGTGTGCTCACATGTTTTTGTGCATGTGTCTGTTAGTGTGTGTGTCTGTCTATTGAATAAACTGCCCATTGAAAACAACAAGCCCACAGTGCAAGTGCATTTGGTTACTGCCACACTCATTCTGAGAGAGGCCAGTAAAAAGCCTGTTTTGACAGTCCCCATAAACCACTGCTCTCATGATTTGAATGGGTCCTAGTAAATGATCCACAGAGCGCCTGTAAAACAGATCCCATGTTTCCCAGCTCAATCAAAGGCAGGGTGGCCTGGCCATGGCCTCTGTCTGAGCGGAAGTCTGACTTGGGATATAGTGACTGGTCAGGTGGGGTGTTTGGTCTTCCGTTGGAGATCAATGAGAGATAGAATGGTAGCTCCAGGTGGAAAAGAAGTGCATAAAAGTTCAGAAATGTGCTTTTGTATGTACTGAGTGTACTATTTTTACAACCTAATGCAGTAACAGTAGGTTTTAAGTACACTCAGAATGCTTTTCCATATTCTTTAAAGACACTTAATGGCAACTCAAGATACTTTTAGACACTTTAGTTGCATTACTTAAGCCCTCTAAAGTGTATGCTTAAGCATGTTAAAATGTACTCTAATGCAACGCTAGTGTGGCTAGTGTGTTGTCAGTGCATTGGAAAAATATACTTGGAAAAACACAAAGAGTGCATGTAAGCAAAGTTTATTAGAAGACAAAATATACTTTACTTACTCTTAGGATACTTTAAATGTGCTACAAACATATTAAAGTGCACCCAAATTTTTAAGCCATTACTCTACACCATACTACTCTACTCCACACCATTCTACTCTGCTCTGCTTCCAGCCTACGCTTCTTTACTCCTGTGTACTCTATACATACTTCATTATTCCAATCCATACTTGTCTACTCAACTTTAGTATACTTGCGCCATTTTACTTTACCCTTCTCCCAAGTCAACACTACTGTAATCTACTCCAAGTCTACTACTCTTCTAGTGCGCCCTCTCATACTCTCTTTCTCTCTCTCTCTCTTTCTCTTTCTCTCTCTCTCTCTTTCTCTCCATATACCACACGCACAGGAGATCTCAAGTTCTAACATGACCTGTTGTACGGTATGTTTGTCTTGCTGGGTGGACCCATAGTGCTCTAACACCTTTTTCTTGGACACACATGACACTCACTAAATCACAATGACACTCACTTAATCTTGTGTATGTGTATTTGTATGTACGTGAACACACATACACACACACAGGCACAAACCTTAAGTTCATTTCATTTTACTTCATACAATACCAAGTACCAAACTTCCTCACTTGTTCTTTGTCTCTCTCTCTTTCTCTTTCTCTCTCTCTCTCTCTCTCTCTCTCAGTGTGAAGTGTGAGGAATGTTTACCATTAGATCTTAGGCTTGGCCATAGGAGTGAAATTCATATCTGCTGATGTCAGGGCTAAGATAAACACACTGAGATAACAAACACACACACACACACTGAGATAACAAACACACCCTTTCATGCATCCTTATGCATCCATGTCTGTACATGTAGGTCAGGGCTTGTGGACTGTAAACAAACACACACACACACACAAAAGCACATGTTTAGTCATAGGACTTAAAGTACAAATTCTGTCAGGGAAATGTCTTGTACAGGTGAATAGGCATGACACACAGACACCACACACACACACACACACACACACACTCTCTGGTCTAGAGCGAAGAAAGAAGCGTGTTTGTCTAGATAAACATGACAGGCTAAACTTGGCTGTTACATCACCACTGGGTCAGCTGTTACAGAGGGAGAGGGTGCAAAGAAAGGAGGGGGGAAGAGAAAGAGGAGGGAAGGAGAGAGAGAGTGCAAAAGAATGAACCGTGTGAAGTTAAGGGGATTTTTCAGGAACCCCTGTAGTTGGCACACTTAGATCCCATGTGGGGAGAATGATGTAAGACCATATTGAAATGGATTTCCCAGCTCTGTATACACTCTCTCTCTCTCACACACACACACACACACACACACGCACACACACACACAGCACAGTTTGTGCTTTAAGCTGGCGGGAAAATCTCCCGCTCTGGCTGTGCTTTATCACCACCAGAAAGTGTGTGTGTGTGTGTGTGTGTGTGTGTGTCTGTCTGTATCCTCTACGTGCACATCACATTATGTTCTTGAGTGGGAGTTTTGTCCATTGGGAGGTAATGGATGTATGGATTTCCTTTAACCATTCAATCAAGGACAGCCATAAAATCTAGATCTGTGCTGACATGGCACCAGGACCAATCAAAACTTCTCATCAGATCCATATAACACAATAACACATATGCTTTCAGATATTGACCCTTCCAACACACACGCACACACAGACACACAGACAGACACACTTATGGTATGTCTTGTTATTCATCAGTAGTTGTTGGATTGAGGATCAAGGAGTTTATTTGTCACATACATTGAAATACTAAGATGTAGTGAAATTGCAGACAAATACATGCAGTGTTCAATAAAAGAGAAAAAGAAAGATACAGGGAAAGTAAAAAGTCATAGTCCATATTGTGATTATAGGCATTAGTCTATATTTTGATTATTTAATAGAATCCATTTTCAAGAACTGACGTAGTTCGTTTGTGTCCAGCACCTCCCGGAGACTGTCAATCTGCTTTGAGGTCAGGAAGGAGAAGATGTGGTGTCTGTGGTGTCAATCTGCTTTGAGGTCGGGAAGGAGAAGATGTGGTGTCTGTGGTGTCAATCTGCTTTGAGGTCGGGAAGGAGAAGATGTGGTGTCTGTGGTGTCAATCTGCTTTGAGGTCGGGAAGGAGAAGATGTGGTGTCGTTAATGGGGAATTTCCTCAGCCTAGGTGTTTATGATGATGGCGTCATTGGGCCTACCCTCAGGCTACTGATGTGAGTGGATTTCTAGCCTGCGTTGGAGATCGCCGCAGAGTCGAAAGAATTGGTAAGCAGGGGCCGCCTTCCTCTAAACCTGGCCATCAGAACGTAGCTCTCTGCAGGCATCTGGCTTCGGCTTCAGTGATGTCTTAATCTGGACATCTGTTTCTCCTCCACGTCTACCTCGTAGTTTACCTCTGCAGATGGATAGGTGCAGGTGGAGATGAGCTTTTTCGAGTCTCATAGGCAAATTCGTCAGAGCATTTATGGACGTTAACTCAAAACTAAAGAAAAAGGGTAACACTTTAGATAGGGTACACATATTCACTATTAACTAGCAGTTTATTAACACATAAATTAGTAACATACTAGGCATTTGTTAGTCATTACATGTCATTCATTAATACCTTATTCTGCACGAGCTTATTCTACCCATTGTGGACCATTAATTAAGAATTTCTGCTTATTCAAAGTAAGTAAGCTAGTTGTTGTGCATGAATTAGAATCTTAATATGCTTTGGTTAGTATGGAGACTATAAGGCAATTATTCTCCTTCAATAATATTTAGAAAAGATGTCTATTCATAGGAACAAAACCCAAAACTACAATTCCCTAATAGTGTCCATCATACCTCTCTGGTTGCTACCAGTTTGTACACGCTCATAATGAGTCATCAATCCATAACAAAGTACAGTTTGGTGTACCCCAAGGCTCAGTGCTAGGTCCCCTGCTGTTCTCCCTGTACATGTTACCTTTAGGATCTGTTATAAGGAAACATGGTATTACTTTCCACTCCTATGCTGATGATACCCAGCTTTACCTTTCTATGAAGCCTAATGACTATATGCCAATGACTAAACTTGATGCATGTCTCCTAGACATCAAAACCTGGATGACTAATAATTTCCTTTGTTTAAATTCTGATAAAACTGAAGTTATGATGATTGGCCCTAAACAGCTGACCAACACTCTACCCCATCACCAAAACTTACTCAGTGGCCTGTCACTGTCATGTAATGCAAAAGTTAAAGACCTCTGGGTAATTATTGACCAGGACCTCTCTCTAAATAGTCATGTAAAACACATTTCAAAAACAGCCTTTTTCCACCTATGAAATATTGCTAAGGTTAGAAAGTTCCTATCCTTTGAGGATGCAGAAAAGTTAATACACGCATTTATTAGTTCCAGGCTCGATTATTGCAATGCTCTGTTCTCTGGGTGTAGCAATACTTGCATCAAAAACCTACAACTAATACAAAATGCTGCGGCTCGAACACTCACCAGGACTAAAAAATATGAACATATCTCTCCTATTCTTGCTTCCCTACATTGGCTCCCTATTAAAAGTTGAATTGATTTTAAAATACTCCTCCTAACCTACAAAGCCCTCAAGGGCGATGCACCAACATATATTAAAGACTTACTTGTCCCTTACCACCCTCCTAGAACCCTAAGATCCCAAAATGCTGGTCTCCTTATAATCCCAAGAATATCAAAATCTACGATAGGAGGAAGAGCCTTCCTTCCGTGCACCCCTCCTGTGGAATAGTGTCCCCCCCCACATTCGACAAGCGGACACTCTCAATACCTTTAAGTCTAGACTTAAAACCTTCCTCTTTACTGTTTCCCATAGTTAGGGATGGTGCATGGCAAATCATCACTTCTCATGGGTCTTTTGGAAGGGACTGTCTCTGCTGTTGCCCCCACTTGCGAGGCATGGCAGCCACTGACCATCCCTGCACTGGTGCTGGGTTGCCATGCATCATACCTTAGTTATGCTGCTATAGCCTAGTGCCGCCACACAACCTTCATGTGTCATGCCGTACAACTCTCTCTCTCTCTCTCTCTCTCTATTTATATATATATATATATATATGTGTGTGTATATATATATATATGTATGTGTATATATATTTATACACATATAGGTATGCCCAAATTACTGCTTTCTGCTTTTTGCTTTCTGATGTGTGAGCCTGGCCTAATTCACTATTTTCCTGTCCACAATTATCTTTGCTGAGTGTCATCCCTGCCTCATTCCGGTGGACTCCTCTCACCCTCCCCTCCTGAGTGGACTACAACCAACACTACGGGAGGCCCATGTCAGGACCGACTCCCCATCACAGAGGACCTTCCTGGACGCCGATGCTGGGCCCGATTCCCCTTCCTGAGGCTTTGTGACCCCCCCCTCACAATGGCGCTGTCAAATGGACCCTTCCTGTTACCCCCATGACCCATCTCATTCCTTTGAGTTTGTCACTATGCCTGGCCGCTGCTACATTGTCCAGCCATAATTCCTGATAACCACCTATAGACTGACTACCATGTAATGTAAAAGTGGGATAATACTCTATTATGAACTATTATGAACCTTAGCTAAAACCATAGGCAACTTATAGTTTGTTATGGTTACTACTGATTGTAATTTTTCTCCATGACCCCTGGCAGTTGGGTTAGCCCCTTGAGTCGTGGATCTGCCCAAGGTTTCTTCCTAGATTAACTGAACATAAGGGAGTTTTTCCTTGCCCCTGTTGCTCTTGGGTGCTCCTTCTGTGAAGCGCCACGAGACAATACTATTGTAAAAGGCGCTGTATAAATAAAACTGAATTGAATTGAATTGAGTGTCCAAAGTCCTAACTATGTCTTTTTCATTGAGAATAACTGTTCTTGAGAATAAGTTAGCTACCAGTTAATAGTGAATATGTGTACTGTAATGTAAAGTGAAAGAGCATCCGAAAATAAAAGGCATAATCCAGCACAAAGCTAAAGTAACAAAAGGCGAAAAGAGATGTGGATAGTAGGCGTAGCAGAAAGGGTGACAAAGAGTATGAGCTAAGGTAACAGACACCAGACACCATCACCCTTGGGTGGGGGGCATGTGTGTGTGGGTGTGTGTATGTGTGTGTGTGTACATGTGCATGTGTGGATGCACAAGCCTGTGCATGTGTATGTGAATGTGTCTGCATACGTGTGCGTGCGTGTGTGTGTGGGTGTGGCTGTATGTGCATTTGTGTGTGTGTCTGCTTCACATGCAATCACTCTCTGTACACACTGACTATACACAGGAAAAAGATGCCTGATGCTGTCATCCACCACTTCACAGTCACATACACACACACACACACACACAGACAGACGTCAGTAAACAACTGTACACACCAGGGCGGTGTGCAGCGATGCTATCAGGGCGGGGGGTGGAGGGGGGGGGTGGCTGCTTGTAAAGTTAATGAAGGATAGGAAGGAAATGACTTCAATGGCACAGGAAGTACTTAAGCTGGGGGCCAGAGGTCAAAGGGACTGGTATTCAGCAGACCAAGCATTCATGAGCACCAGACAAAACAGCTTTGTTAAGGATGTCCAAGACTAGCCTGGAAGTCTGCAGGCTGCTGCCTGACACCCACAGAGGGTATGTTTCCACATGACATGGACACACATACACACACACAAACACACACATACACAGACCAGTTCGTGGTTGCAGGAATGACATGGACTCATTAGTTCAAAACAAGGTTTGCGGTCATTGTAAAACTCTCATTGTGTCAGTTATGTCTTTTCAGTTGCTGGGTTGCCAATAAAGCTATTCGTTATTGGTAAAATTGTTTGCATTTCTGCAACCACCAAAGTGTGTGTGTGTGTGTGTGTGTGTGCGTGCGTGCGTGTGTGTGTGCATTCTGTGTATTATCTCAACAGCCAAGCGGTCTGAGTGTGTGTGTGTATGCATACAAAAGCTTGTATGAATGTGTGAGAGAGACCAGAAAATAGGTGAAGAAAGATAATGGCCAGCTCAGGAAAAGATTAACACAATGCATTGTCGCAGTTAAGCATGCAAATTTCACCAATCAACACCAAGTCCTAGTGTTAAAGGCACACTAGGCAATGTTTTTAGGTTAATTCATCAGCTTCGTAGTCGCTTTGATGATTAAATGGTTCATTACGGGGGTGAATGAACGCTCTCAGCGGCCTCTAGCGTAGTAACGCTACAGTAACTTCACTTGCAGGATCTGAAACACTTACCCAAGGAAACGAAGCTGAAACTGGATGAAACGGAAAACATTTATTACCGGCTTGTCAGTCAATGGACGGACAAAAATGCTCGCTGGTTCCAATTCTTTGGTTTGCAGGTAAATTCACATGGATTGGTGAGAATATTCAGTGTTGTTTTGGAAGAGTACACTTAGAGTTCAGGAGAGTACACTTGGTGTGGAAGAGTACACTTAGTATGGGAGAGCGCACTTAGTGTTGTATAGTACACTTATGAGTACATGCAGACCAGCACCTGTGTCCCTCCTGCTGCACCACACTCAGAGTACATGCAGACCAGTACTTCTGTGTCTCTCCTGGTACTGCAGACCAGCACCTCTGTGTCCATCCTGCTCAGAGCACATGCAGGCCAGCACCTCTGCTGCAGACTCTGAGTACATGCAGACTCTTCCTCTCTTCCTCCTCTCTCTCTCTCTCTCTCCATCTCCCACACAAATGTCTGCAGCAGCAGTGAGCAGAAGGATGTCAAGAACAGGACAGGGGAAGAGATGGGAGGAAAGGAGAGAAGGAGGGAGAAATAAAGGTGTGAGAGGGGATGGGAGGATGATGCTCAGGCAGAGGAGGGAGGGAGTAGTGGGGAAACAGGGGGCCCTCCAGTGGGAGCTTGTCTCATCTGGTTTTGTCATTAGTGTTCTCTTCCTGCTCCTCCAGACTTTTCCCTCCTTGCACTTGTTTTTTTTTCTCTCTCTCTCTCTCCCCCACTACTTACCCTGTTACGTCAAACAAAGAGCAGGAGAGGGGTTTGGGAGCAAGAGGGAGAGAGAGAACACAAGGCAGAAAAAGAACAAATAAATGAATGGATGGATGGATGGATGGATGGATGATGGAAGTTTTAAATAACCCCCCCCCACACACACACACACACACATACACACATATAGACACATACACACACACTCTAAAGATGAAGACCAGAGCTGCTGTGTTTCATCACTGATGTCTAAATCTCCCCTTTTCTGAGTTCACCAGGGGGAGAAAGGAGCAGACAGTCAGGCTAGAGTTCACCTCCATAAAGACCGCTGGGACTGAGATTCAGGGCTAGAGTTCGTGCCTCATAATCAACTTCTGTTTGCTCAATAAAGCAAAACTTAATTGAGTGCAGATGGAGGCGTATAATTGTCATTGTGATTTACATGGACACACGGTGCATTTATCTGACCCTGCAGTTACCACAGACTTACCTACTTAAACACAGCTACACCTAGACTACAATTCTGTCTGTGTGTGCATACAATGTGTGTATAAGTATGAATTATCTATCTGTCTGTCTGTCTGTCTGTCTCTCTGTCTGTGTATGACTGTGCTTGTCTGTGTGAGTCACAGTGAGAGAGAGAGAGAGAGAGCACAAGCCATTCACAGATAGACAAGCTGAGGTTGCTTGACTACAGTGGGTTTGGACGCCTCCCTTTTTCTCTCATTGGTCTTTTAGTTCTCCTAAGAGGGTGAGCCTTTACAGCTGCCAAAACCACACACACTTACACCACACTACACTACACCCTCCAGTAATAAACCACCACTTACTTGTGTGTGTGTGTGTGTGTGAGAGAGAGACAGAGGGAGAAAATGTGGCAATGTGTGTGTGTGGGGGTATGTGAGTGTGTTTCAATAACATGTCAATCATTTACCAGCTTTGCATATTAGAAAGAGACATAGCCATAAGAAATCGATTGCTGTGGTTTGCAGGTCAGATATTTTATGGGTTGTGCTAAACAATGAGGTAAGGTTTTGCCACACAACTTTTGCTTTCACAGTCATTAGTGTGTGTGTGTGTGTGTGTGTGTGTGTGTGTGAGAGAGAGAGAGAGAGAAAGAATGTGTGCATATGCCTCTCTCCTGTATGAACAAATGAAAGTAAAATGGAGTATTGAGCATGGCAGAGAGAACACACACACACACACACACATACATAGTTCTCATGAGCACATGCAACATGCAACCATCTACTGAACGAACAGAGGCAAATATTTACTCTTGTAAACAACCTCCTTGATTTCCCTTTCTGACTTTAAAGAGAAGTGTGGATCACACACATACACACACACACACACACACACACTGTAATCGTAATGTTGTGGTCAGCTATGATGAACGTATTTGAGGATGCCTGCAGATTAGCTGCTGCTTAAAGCATTTCCTTTTCTGAGGTTCACAGGTGAATGATAATAGTGTGAAATGCGTAAGTGTTGCACAAAAGACATTTCCGGTAATCAGCTGTCATCTTTTCTGAGCCAAGTTGAGATGGCGGGGTTCCACCACCATACGGAATACACCATACACCAATCTGCGGAACACTCCACTGAGCCCTGCTCTGAGAGGAAGGTGCTCTGCTTTACCCTGTCACCAGGCAGGGTGATGCTCTGACAACCCAGCATTGAGGAAGTGCTGCTATCGCTGGGGCGGTTGGGTCTTTCCAGAGCATGGGGCGTGGAGCGCACAGTGTATTTAGGCTAGAGCAGCAGTGAAGCAGTGTGTGTGATTGTGTGTGTGTTTGATTATGTGTGTGTGTGATTGTATGTGTGTGAGTGTGTGTGTGTGTGTGTGTCTACTCAAATGAGGGGCTTCCTATCTGGCAGCTGCTGTGTCCTTTCAAACGGCTGCTAGATTAGGGACAGGTAAACTGTTACAGGAATGAGGAGAACGGCACCAGATGGACATGCCCCGCCTCTCTCTCTCTCTCTCTCTCTCTCTCTCTCTCTCTCTCTCTCTATATATATATATATATATATATATATATATATATATATATATATATTATGTATTTATTTATGTACTTTTTTTTAGTTCTCTCTCTCATTGAATTTCATATTTCTCTCTTTTTAACTCTCTCCCTCTCTCTCTCTGTCTTTTCTCCATGCCATGGATATTTGATCCTCTCCAGGTTGGCTAAGTTTGCTTTTCCTTGTCAGCGTTGCTCATAATTCCGTTTCTATTAGGTTTTAGTTGCAGTGTTTTCTTTAAGATAACCTGTGTGTGAGCGCCTGCTCTCAGCAGGTAATGCAAAACACATGACAGCCAAAACACTATACAGAGTTTGAATTCACATTATTTATGTGTGCACATGAGTGTGTGTGTGCAAGCACGTGTGTGTGGTGAATGTACGCAGGCACACACACTTTTAGTCCAGATGATAGGCGTGTGCTCATCTGCATCCTTGAAACGGTATCCAGTTCTATCCAGCAGTGGTGTGATTGACAGCTGAGAGCAGGTGGGGGGAGTGAGCTACTTCCTGAGAACTGAGAACACAGAGCCTCTTCCTGCCCGCCCCCTGGAGACCTTGCATGTTACATAACATAATGGGATGGTGACAGGCACATATGTTTCCCCATTAATATAATACACATACTGAGGCATGGGTGGATGTCATTGTTACTACAGTAAATCTTTAAAGTTTGAAGCAAAAGGGCACACGTCAGTGATTCTACATAAATACATAATTACAAAACACACACACACGCACACACACACACACACACACACACACGCACACACACAGGGACACATACTTATACCTAGGTCCACTTACTATTAGCCTGGCCATGCACTCCTAGCACTTCAGCTTGATTATAATCTCCCTTCAGTGCTTGTCTGGATTTGATCCCATTGAGCTTGTTGTCTCAGGAGGCATTTTAACCTGTCCAATCAGCAAACAGAGGGAGGCGTGAGAGCTAAAAAGCTATCAGTCAAGACAAGCTATCAGTCAGGGGCTGATCCAATCTTTTTAAACTTAAACACCTCAAGCAAGCAGTCGAATCTCACTACCGAATGTCCAGACCCTCTGTGTGAAATGAAAATGTAGAGCAAGGATCTGGTTATATTACCAGGTATTGACACATGTGGACACATGCCCTCCTAAACCAGTTGGGCAAGAACACAACATTGTGAGGATGGAGCCACTTTCTCCTCAGACAAAACAGTGTCGTAACTGCCTGCGCGTCTGTTATGTAGTTTTCATTAGTCTTGATGGCGGGCCAATGGGTGAGCTGCGTCAGAGAGCCATAACGAGTCTGCATTGTCTTATTCTGGGTCTCATCACAGCTTGTTTATGTGCCATGCATGGGAACTCATTATAGAGCTGATCGAACACCATTGATGCCACACACACAGGCGTACACACGCACACGCCTTGACCCGACATGACTCGCTATACACACTGACATTCTTTGTACACATTCCAGTGTCTGTGTGTGTTTCTCTGTGGTGAGGGTGAATGAGTGAGTGTGTGTGTGTGCGTATGTGTGTGTGCTACTGAAGTGTGAAAGGTAACACGTTCACTCCTCCAGTCCATCTTTCTGTTCCTCTCTCATGTCTCTCTTGTATGCAAAGACTGCTTTCTATTTTCTTATTCTACCGCTTGAAGTGCTAGCAGTGGACACAACTTTATGTGTGTGTGTGTGTGTGTGTTTCTCTCTGTCCAATGTGTACAGAGGCATTTTGGAGATACAGCCTGGACCTTTATCATGTGTGGTTATGCTCTACCATACACACTGGGAAATAGGACTACAGACAGACAGACAGACAGACAGACAGACAGACAGACAGACAGATAGATAGATAGATAGATAGATAGATAGATAGATAGATAGATAGATAGATAGATAGATAGATAGATAGATAGAGGGATAGATTATCCCTTGGGAAATTTAATAATGAGAGCTATATAACAAGACAAAGACAGAGAGGAATGTTTGGCTATGGGAGTTTCACACACACACACACACACACACACACACACACACACACACACAGGTGGTCTCCCTCTTCTGCAGTTTCAAATAGCACTGGCAGGGTGCAGGTGGTGACATGACGTTTCAATAGAAATCAATCCTCAAAGGGCAGGTGTGGTCACCTGGATGTCCTTCCGGATTCCTTCCTTCCGGTGTGTGTGTGTGTGTGTGTGTGTATGTATGTGTGTGTGTGTGTGTGTGTGTGTATGTGTGTGTGTGTGTGTCTACAGACAATCCATTACAAATGTGGAGACAAACTTCCAAATGGGGCCCCGTCTTCCCATAACTTTCCCTTTAGCAGATCAAGGATCTTGCTTGGGATCCCTTGAGGCCTTGGATCAACTGTATCATCTCAACACGGGCCTCTGGTTATGTGTGTGTGTGTGTGTGTGTGTGTGTGTAAAGGAGGTAGCCTCGTGGTCCAGGAGTAGTAGACACATCAGATACCAAAAAGTTTAAAGAGTGGCAAAAATATTTTATTATAATCAAAATCCCCAAAATAACCATGTGAAATCTATTTTCTAAACACTAAGAATGACAAAAGAAATTAGGCAAGTATTAGACAAATAGGACCAACAAACAAACTAACAAACAAAATCTGACAAAAATCGAAATAACGTGCGGTGTGTCACACAACTGACTCCGTAAACACCGCTTAGAAAACCCGACGACTCGAACACACACGAGCCCCCCTCACATCCCCGCACCGGGACTTAACAGGTGAGGTCTCGTCACTCAATTAACAGGCTCAATTAAATAATTAGGTCAACAATGACCAGGATAACCCTACCGCACCTGCGGAACGTGAGGCGCACATGCTCCCTTTTGCGCGGCACACGCCACACAATACAAATCATATCCAAAAGAAAAAACAGAGAAACTACCATAACAGAACTCATGTGCACTAAAAGTTACTGTCATTAAATCAAATACACCATTACAGAGACAAAAAAATTTTACCTACTTAAATTAATAGTGCGATGCGACGGTGCGAAGTCGCATTGTCACAGTGTGTGTGTGTGTGCGTGTGCGTGTGTGTGTGTGTGTGTGATAGAGTTTGTACAGTCTGAGACTACTACTACTAGTCTACTAATACTTCTCAAAAGCTAAGTGTGTGTGTGTGGGTGTGTGAAAGAGAGAGTGTTAGCGTGTACAATCTGAAACTATTACTAGCCTACTAGTACTTCCTCAAAAGCTATATAAATGTGTGTGTGTGTGTGTGAGAGAGAGAGAGAAAGAGAGAGAGAGAGAGAGAGAGAGAGAGAAAGAGACAGATTCAGTGTGCACAATCTGAGTTGTCTACTTTGTCAAGCCCACTACTACTACTTGCCAGAAAGCTACTAATGATTAAACTGAGATGCTTTGCATATTATGATCTGCATTCTTGATGTGAAGGAGCTGAGCCTTAGCTCTGGCCTATCACACCCAGGACTACCATCAGTGGTTCCAGTAAGATTAGATTTGGCCCTGATGGTTTCCAGTGAAGTGCTGTAAACACAGGCCAGTCAAAGGGTGGAGCAGTAGGTGTTCCACTTCTCCATCCTTTGGCTATCTTTCTTCCTCTACGCTGTGTCTTTCTGTCATTCAACTTTAAATCCCAATGGAAACTGGCAACATTCGTTGATGACCTGTGTGAAGAGTAGTGTAGTGGGACAGTGTGAATCATAGTTTAAAGAAAGACACAATGATGGGATAAGAAAACCTGTGGTTTAATCAGGGATGATGAAGTAGAGACCTGTTGTGGTGTTTCCTGCTGACTCGTACCGTGACACACACACACACACACACACACACACACACACACACACACACACACACACATACTTCTCTTCACCCAGGGAGATGAGAGGGTGCTGGGAGGCTTGTGCTAGTTACACTCGAGTGGTTATTTCAAGAGAGGAGCAGGCCATGTTCATTCCAGAGATGTCAATCTCGTTGTGTGTCCTTAAGTCTATTTCATCATTGCAGAGATATCATTCATCATATCAATCATTCATTCATAGCAATCATTTATCAGCTGCTTTGAATATCTGAAAAGGATATGCCTATTCTGAAACATGTCCTCTGAGATGGTCTAGTGTGTGTGTAAGTGGGTGTGTCTGTGCGTGTCTCTGTATGAATGTGTGTGTTTGTTTTGCTTTGTTTTGTGTGTATGTGTGTGTGTGTGTGTGTTTGTTTTCCCTGGAGGCTATGCGGGGGCATGTTTGCTTATTTTTTTCTTATTCTCTCACGAGGAACAGAGAGATGCTGCTTAGATCATTCGAGGAAACTAGTCCAGATTCTCTCTGGCCTTGTGAGAAGCTTTCCTAAGTCTTTTTGGCCTTTAGGGAATACTGCTGAGGGAATTTGACTCTTTGGCATTGTGCACACTTCTAGCTCCACATTATTTGGCTGATTTGTAAATAATTTCAGATGGACCCAGAACACCCTATATATCTAGAACACCCTATAACACCCTATTTATCTATGCATATGCAGATCTCTCGTTCTGTCTCCGTTTGTCATTCACTCTGGACTGTATGTGTGTGTGAGTGTGTAAGTGTGTGTGTGTGTGTGTGTTGGGGAGGGGGGGGCATGTATCTGTGTGTGTGTTTGTGTGTATCTGTGTATCTGTGTATGTGTGTCTGTGTATGTCTGTGTATCTGTGTGTGTGTGTGTGTGTGCGTGCGTGTGTGTGTGTACAGTATGTGCATAAGCAGAACCTGTGTGTGTGTGTGTTCAGGGACTGAAATGCAGACAGAGGAAGCAGCAGTTGATCAGGCTGAGTAAACATGCAGCTCAACCCCCATGGGGATAAATGCTCCTCAGTTACAGATCAGAACACCATTGGGCACTGAATGACACCCTTATCTTGACATCTGAGTTACTTAACAGACCTCACTACTGTCTCTCTGTAATATGCAATGCTGCATTAAAAATTAAAGGTGCCACTGAATTCAAGGAGAAATCTGGTGTGAATAAATCCATAGCCCTGTTGTTCGAGGTCACCGAATGCTGTCTGTAGGTTAGCAGCTAACTAACTGTTAGCTGCTGACTTGCTATTGGGTTAACGTTATATGATATTTTCTCATTCTTTTTCCTACCAACAGCACTTGTGACCTTAAACAACAGGGCTATGGATTAATTCACACCAGATTTCTCCTTTAAGGACTCATATAGGAAGTGAGTGGTACATTGGCTGGATCCACACACATGCCTAGTCTAGCTTTTCTTTTGACAGCAATAGTAATGTTTAAAATAATATTATTTAACATACAGGACTGTTTGAATTCTTTAATATTAAATATGTACAGTAGAGATGCACAGTCTATTACAGTAAAAAAGAGAGTGAGTCAGTTTTGCCCTATGTATATACAGATAGACTTCATTTTTTGGATATACACATAACTACTAGGAAAAACTAAAATTTTCCACTGTCAATGAGAGAGAGAGAGCGAGAGAGAGAGCGAGAGAGAGAGCGAGAGAGAGAGAGATCCCTGTGGCCACATGGGGGTGCTAGTACTACTACCATTTCTGCACAGTCCTCCACCATGATAGACTGCCATGAATTGTGGCTTGTGATCCTTTTTGTATTAGGCTCCTTCAACATTTTAAAAATTGTCACTGAAAAAAAGCTTATTTCAGTCCCAATAGACTCAGAGTTTCTTCATAACTGTAAACATTTCTCTCTCTCTCTGTCACACAGAAACACGCATACACACACCACACTTAACATCTATCAGTTATATCTATTTTTTACTTTTTTAAGGAGCCAAAACCCCATGTTCAAAGTTGCATAATTACTAGGGTGGATGAATAACTACATACATACATACATACATACATACATACATACATACAATCATGGAACAAGGGCTAGTTACTTTTCAAGGGCTAATATAAATGTCTTTACAGAGTAATAGATTCTTTGCACTGCAGGATGTATCCTATTAAATGCCGCCCAAATGCCCTATGTCATAGAAATCTTAAATATTGGTCTGGCATTGGCTTTTCCTTCAAAATAATCAATGTCTTGCTATTGGTCTTAATCAGTAACAGAACTATTGTCTTCTCTTGATGAGCCTCCTGAACTAAGGTCATTTTACCAAAAGAAAAACAGGCAAAAACTCGAAAAACATTCGGAGAGCAAAGGCCTTCGCCAAGGCAACATAGGGTCACTGACGCAATGCCAATTCCAAACAGTATTTCGGATCACCACCAAAATGTAATCATCTGTGCCTTGTCGTAATGCCAACGTTGTCTGAGAATTTCATCCAAATCCGTGCAGTAGTTATTGAGTTATTTTGTACACAAACAGACAAACAGCAGACAGGCGCACTAACGCTGGCGAAAACATAACCTCCTTGGCGGAGGGAATAATGCACACATGCACAATGATATCTGCATTACGAAAATGATGCCACACTCCCCTCTAGTGGTCATTCTCTGCAGCTGCAGATTGTGCTTGGTTAGGTCGTCCTCTACCCCCTGCCCTGACACGCCTCACTGGTCAGCCTTAGTCGTGAGGATGAGGAAGGCGAGGAGAGAGAGGACCGGTGACCGGTCGAGCGCCTAACGACACTGTGACCCGACGCGGGAATCACTCACGCCGCGGGACAACTGATCTTCTCATACAACATAGAACCGTCATCGTTTATCACGTGGCCTCGGTGTTTTACGACCGTCGCTATAACTGGGAAGAGTTCAGTAATGGGAAATGTCGATAAAAATCATTTCGGGGCGATGTATGGGTCTTCACAGTGAAGACGAGTGACTCCACATGTCCAACAACTGCGAATCTCATTTCCTAAACATGGGGCCATTTGTCAAAATTGTGGAACAACATAGTGCCGGACAGTGATCCCAGTTTATGGATGTCCTCACAGCAGATTTCCTTAGCTTTATGAGCGAAGTTAGATGGGTCTCGCCAGGGATTATCGATTCAGAAGGCCATTACAATCTAAAACATGGACGATATGGAAATGAATGTCTTACCATATCTCAAAAAGACCTCTTCTCTGACTCCGGCAACCTTGTGTTTTTGCTCCTGTGTTCTGAACAGTGTGTGGGTGTGTGTGTGCGCACGTGAGTATGTGAGGTGGGGAGATTTAGGGAGTTTGTTGATTCTCGGACAGAGATTTAGAGTTCATGAGAGTTGGCATGGCAGCATAGCACAACCTCGCTCACCTTGATCTCTGGCTAACTGTTCTCCCATTTCTAACCCCCAACCCCCACAGCCAGGTTGTGTGTTATGGTAACGCAAGAGTTATGGGATTGTTAAGGGACAAACGCTCTGACAACCAAATACCAACCAGCCAGGCCAGTCAGACACCAGAACCACCAGGATATCCACTTGACCTTTTCAACAGAGAGATTAGAGAGGACATTATTGCTATGTGTGTGTGTGTGTGTGTGTGTGGTGAGTGTATGGGAAGGGGGGTGGTGATGAGGTCTTATGGTGGTAGTGTGTTCTGTACAGTTCATTGTAGAGTCATCGAGATCCTGTCACATATTTTGTATGTGTGTTTTGCATGAGTGCATGTTTTTGTTTGTATGCATATATGTATCTATATGTGACAGTGTGTGTGTGTGTTTGTGAATGCATGTATTTACCTATATATGTGCGTGTGTGTGTGTGTGTATCAATGATGGCCACAACAATGGCTGCATACTTGTTTGTGTGTACTGAGGCTTGCAGAGCCCATCCTGTGGCAGAGGGGCATATGGTGCCGGCCGCCCTGGCCCCTTGGGACGCAACCACTCTGATTTACTACCAGTGAAGGGCAATAATCACTAAAAGGAGGAGCAAATTACTCCCCTATCATTTTTGTGTGTGTGTGTGAGCATGTGTTTATGTCCCTCTCTCTTTCTGTGTGTGTCTCTGTGTATGGTTGTATTTGTGTGTGTGTGTGTGTGTGTGTTTGTGTGTGATTTTTTTAGGAAAATCCAAGATAAAAGGAATGGAGGATGAAGGTCATGTTCAAAAGCCTGCTTGTGTAATTGTGTGTGTGTGTGTGTGATTGTCTATTTATGAGGGGAACCCATTTCACAGACATACCCCACCCCACCCAACATTGGGAGATTCTAATCCATCCCCCAGAAGAGGAATAGGCTGGTGAATGGATGGACAAACTGCTTGAATTGTTGGAGATGTTACTAAGAGAATCTAAAGCAGGATCCTCTACCTTGTGGATATTAGGTCACATTCAGACAACAGGGCTAAAGAGCTTAAGAGACATGCACACAATGCACACCACACATACAGGCATGAAATGCATTTGCGCTTTCTGTCTTTCTCTCACTCTCTGCAAACACACACACACACACACTCACTCACACACACACACACACTCACACACACACACACACCTACACACTCCCAGCGCAGATTGTGTAGGGATGAAGGAAACAATTAGAGCTGCGATGCGATGGGGAGTCGCAGGGGAAACAGCAGATGAAGACTTTATTGATCAGAGCTCGTCCTCTCATGCAGCTCTCTGTATGGCAATCTGGCCATTATAACAGGGCTCCCACAGCACAGGCCCAGGAGCCTCCACTACAGACAGTCCTGGAGTCAGCACTCAAGCTGTTTTCAGGCAGAACAAATGCTGCCTTCTAAGGTAGCGTTTGTTGGCAGCAAGGCATCAGGGCCTGTCCAAATCAAATAAATGCATAACATTCTGCCTTTGAAGGTCCCTTTGTTTTGCCTAGGTTTGTTTCCTTCATGCTGTCTTCAACATCCAACAATTATGAAGTCTGCTGTCGGTGTCTTGGCAACAACGTCTTGAACAACTAAATAAGCAAAAGATGGTGTTCCATCCAATCTAGCTTGATTCCTGCTACAACAAGTGACTTGTTAGACGGTGAAGACAGTGAGGCAGCTGGTAACTACCTCCCTGTATCAGACACGGCACAGAAATGCTATATTGTAGTTCTTTAGTTTCCCACAGAAATACTATATTGTAGTTCTTCAGTTCCCCACAGAAATACTATACTGTAGTTCTTCAGTTCTCCACATAAATGCTATAGGGTAGTTCTTCAGTTCCCCACAGAAATGCTATATTACAGTTCTTCTCCCCAAACTTCAGCATGTCCTTCTTCCTGTCCTCCTTGTTGTAGATCTAGTCCTGACGTGTTCTGTGTCTGAGAGCATGTGGTGATCTCTACGCCGGGATGCTCTGACAGAGGAGAAGGGCAAAGGGCTTGGATTGAGTGTGTGTGTGTGTGTTGGGGGGGGGGGGCAGATTGAAAAAGAGAGAGAGATTGTGTGTGTGTGTGTGCGTCAGAGAGAGAGAGAGGGAGCTCAGCTCTCCTGGCTGATGCTGTCGTTTACCTGCAGATAACACCTCCACTCATCATTAGAGGGGTCATTGACACAAAACCGACAAGGACACACGTATACAAAGCTTATGGTGGAGGTGCTGTGTGTGTGTGTGTGTGTGTGTGTGTGTGTGTGTGTGTGTGTGCATTCCACCTACCTACACACACAATTTAACAATCAAATGAAAGTTGAATCTAGTTTACTTTCCCTTTTTTCCTCTGTGTTATGCCTGAGTTATTTGTAGATACACACACACACACACACACACACACACATACACATCCACGCCCACATACACACAGGCACACAGTCACAGGCACAGCAGCCATTCATCCCAGACACACTATTTATATAAGCTAATTGAGATCAGTATGAATTATCAATTACCGTTAGCACGTAATTGCCCTTCGTGAAGTCAGCCTCTCCTGGTTTTAAACGGGCCCATTTAAATAATGTAACTAATAGCTCCCGTCGCCACGTGCTGAATACATCTTCATTGGCGAGCGCGTGGAGCGTGAGAGCCTCTCGTTATTTAACGGGCCAATCGAGGGAAGGAGGCGCGGGGACGCGGCAGGGGAGTCGTTAGCCGCTAATGAGCGATGACGCGACCTTCTGAGAACAATGAAGGCTCTGCGGTTGCGTTGAGTGACAGCTCCTCACATCTGCCAGCACATATATACTCACAGACAGCAACATAACGCCACTGATGACACCTATAGAGTGTGTGTGTTTGTGCCGGTCTGCCTGTATACGTGTGTGTGTGTGTGTCGGTGTTTTTGCATAGGCGTGTATGTGTGTGTGTGTGTTTGTTGGCGTTCTTGCATAGGTGTTTATGTGTGTGTGTGTGTGTGTGTTTGTGTGTGTATGTGTGTCGGTGTTCTTGCATAGGCGTGTATGTCTGCATGTGTGTGTGTGTTTGTGTGTGTCAGGTGTTCTTGCATAGGTGTGTATGTCTGTATGTTTGTGTGTGTGTGTTTGTGTGTGTCAGGTGTTCTTGCATAGACGTGTATGTCCATGTGTGTGTGTGTGTGTGTGTGTGTGTGTGTGTATGTGTAATCTTTCTATACCCTTGTGTTCCTCCCTGCTACTCTCCATATTAACAGGGTTTGTGTGTGTGGTTGTAGATGCTGCCATCCAGGCACATGGCTTTCTTACTTCTTTTGTTTCTCCTTTTATCCTGATTCCATTTGCTCAATGAAGATAAAATATGCTTAATTGAATAAAGTGCACATTTCTCACCTTGAGCACTACTGAGTGGTCCCAGCAGCATGGTCCCAAGGGGAGAAAGCCTGCCCACTAGCTGTGACTGGGCCATTAATACTAAACACATGCTGCCACTGTGTATTAGCGCTAAGCTAAGCGCGCCTTAAGTCTAGGCTGGTGGACTCCAGGCCTAACACACGCACTGGGTTACATGCATGGGGGGACACCTGCCAGGAGCCATCAGCGCACTCTGGCCTCTCTTCATGACAGCAGCCAATAGAAATCCAATCTGTCCCCGGCGTGGATGACAAGCACAGGTAAAGAGGGTGAGATGGAGAGCTGAGTATTCATGAGACTCTTAGTAGTCATACACCAAACACACACACACACACACACACACACACATACGTACACCCTCTCTCTCTCTGTCACGCACACACAAACACACACACACACACAAATATACACTCGTACACACACACACTCTTTCTCTCTGTCACACAAACACAAATACAAATGTGTGCACACATACACACACACACACACGCACAGGGCTGTTTGTAAGGGGACCTGTTACAGACCCAAATCCTCTCTGCCTCAGGGAGTTGTCGCAATAGAGGGAGGTTGCATTTGAGTCCGTCTGGTCCTTTGGGCGCACGGAGTAGAGTCCGTCTGGTCCTTTGGGAGCCCGGAGTAGAGACCGTCTGGTCCTTAGGGAGCCCGGAGTAGAGTCCGTCTGATCCTTAGGGAGCCCGGAGTAGAGTCCCTGTAGAGTTAAAGTGAACAGATAATGTAGTAGCTTCTCACAGGATCATCTCCCTAAATCCATTGATCTGTCTGTCTCATCTCCTTCATTTGTGTGTGTGTGTGTTTAGAAAAACATAACATGTTCAGCTCCTGGTGAATACACTCCAAGGGTTTTCAAATGGCCTTCACATTAGTGTAAAAATAGCCAAATATACGCTGTAAACACTGATCACACTTTTGTCATTTATTTGACTGTCAGTGTAATAATATCATACGGTAGTGTTGTCTGTGTGAAATGAAGTTTTAGTTTAGTTATGGCAAAAGAAAAACAAGAATGTGTGTGTGTGTGTAGGTAAGAGATTGTGGGACAGGGAATATGATGCCTGTGAGTGAGTGAATCACAGTGTGCCTTTTTGGCATAACACCCCCCCCCCCTCCTCCCATGCGATGCCCCTCCCCTTGTTCACCTCTGCTGAAGTGGCCCTTTAACAAATCACCCCCGGTCTCCACACATCTGCTGCCTGTCAGCATCTGCTCAGAGCACTCAGCCATCCTGCACGCCAACGACCAAATACACACACACATACACACAGCGCGCACAGCCATCCTGCGCTCCGATGACCAGACCCACACACAAATACACACACAGTTCATTCAGCCACCCCGCGCTCTGACGACCAGACATACACACACACACACCACACACACACACAGTATGCTCCGCCATCCTGCGCTCCACCAACCAACCCCCCCCCACACACACACACACACAGTACGCTCAGCCATCCTGCGCTCTGACGACCAGCCCTCATTAACTGCCCCCACCCATCCAATGCAACCCCACCACTGGTACGGCCATCACCACAATTACCCACAACACCACTGACCTTGGGCCTCCCCCCCCCCCCACCTGATCTGCCCCGGCCCTCCCTGCTCCACACACACACCTTTCTGATCTGCCCCGGCCCACCCTGCTCCACACACACACCTTTCTGATCTGCCCCTCCCCACCCCACCCTGCACGCATTGCTCTGATCTACCCCCCCCCCCCCCCCACAAACATAGACCAACATAGACCAAAATTGTGGACCAGCAGATAACACTACTAGAAAGGGGCAAAAAGGAATGAAACTGAAAATATGTTTCCCTGCCCTCACTAGTTAATATTAAAGGCAAACCAAAATTAACAACAATGTCATAAATTCTCCACTATGCATTTACGTAGAGTTATGTTGACTTACAAGGTGATAAACACGTTTTCGATTTCATTCAGTTTCAGTGCTAGTAGGTGCAGAGAGAGCCTTCATTCCCCCTGTAATTAAATATTTAATCACCCAAGTGACAAAGCTGGAAAAATAACCTAAAAACAGCATCAACTGTTGTCTGGTGTACCTTTAAATGTTGTTTGGCTATTCAGTCCATGCCCAATTTTCTCATTCTTCTTCCTACTGACAGCAATTGGTGAGCTTGAGCAACAGCACTGTGGGTTGATTTACACTTTCTGCCTTCTCCTTTAAAATGAAAGTCAGTATAAAGTATGTAATATGTGGTGTAGTGTGCAAGATGCATATTAGAATGATAAAGTATGTAATGTGTAGTGTAGTGTGGAAGATGCATACTGGAATGATGAAGTCATGTGTAGGAGAAGTGGGTGAATGGCCAAAGTAGGGATGGCCCAACTTATCTACAGTACAGGAGAGTGATGGCAGTGGGAAAGAAGCTGTTCTAGTGTCTGGTTGTTTTTGAGTGCAGGGATCACTAGCGCCTGCCAGATGGGGGGAAGTTAAAGTGAGTTTGTGCAGGATGTGAACACAGGATGCATTCTTTTTTCCAACAGACAGTTGTCAGTGACATCAAACAACAAAACTATGAATTGATTCACACCAGATTTCACCTTTAAGTTGCATCAAGACGTTCTTCTATCCTGTTTGTTAACAGAGTTTCAAAAGCACACAGCAGGTGGCACGCTGGAAGCTCCTCCACCATAAACCTGGTGCCTAGGGCACACAGGTCTCTTTGTGTGCCACCTCTTTAGGCCAAAGGTACTGGGAGGACACAGACACAACAAATTCCTACTGGGCGAGAATAAAGCACCACACCCAGTGGCGAGACTCCGGCCTTTTACACTAATTGTGGCATTTAGCAGACTGAGGCAGGGTCCCTCTATCGTCTGATCACTTTATGACTCCTCAATGGGGAGGGCTTAAAATACACTTCCGTCACCCTCCCTACACCTCTCTCTCTCACACACACACACACACACACACACTCCCTCACTCCGCACACACACACACACCCACACATACACTCCCTCACTACACACACACACACACACACACATACTCCCTCACTATGCACACACACACGCAAATACACATACACCACACATTCTCTACACCTCCTACCTGCAGTGCATGTCCTGCCCCATTCCACCCCTTTGTCCCTGAGGCCCGTTGCCTTTGTGAGCCAGTCTCCTGTCGACAGCTGCAGTGTGTCCACCATAGAGAACTCACTGCTGGGGAGGAAGTTATAAACCTCCCTGTGAGAGAGAAGGAGACAGGGAGAGAGAGAGGGGGGGGGGGGGGCAGAGGAGACAGGAGTCCTATTCTTATGGAGGAGGAGAAGGACGAGCCTGGTTACAGCCCTGGCTCACTCAACCCCCCCATACACATGCTAATAGCAGACAAACAGGCCCTGGGTGGGTGAGTCTGCTTAAGGCAGCACTTAGGGCCACTGTTTGAGCTCAAACAGCAGGGCTGGAGCTGGAAACAGCAGGGCTGGAGCTGGACCGGGACATCGTTAAACACTGTGTAAACTTGATGTTGGCTCTGTCTGTATGACTGTCTATCCACATTTGCACATCAAACAAGGCCAGGACAGGACACGTAAGTCCATACTCTTACCACAGCACAAGTTTAATCTGATGTAGACTCGAAGCAGCGTTCAGCCTGCATTAAGCACACACAGACAATCCCATCCTTCAATAGATCAGAAAGAGAACAGGACTTATGTGGAAAACTTTGAAATGGCAGGTGAAGGATTATTGGGATACACACATACAAGTGTTTGCAAAAGTGTGACTGTCACAGAGGTCAAATTCCTATGGTAATGATTTGTATTACACACAATTATCAGGAACCAAGAGGAATTTGGGGAATAAACACTTATTTTCTTTAATATGTGTAAATAAAATAATGCTGCAAACTGGGCATTTCAATCAAATGGTGTCACAGTGCCTCTCCACCCAGTGATGCACATTGTTGCTCCAGTTTATCAGTGACGGACACGCGTAGAGGCTATTGATCCAGAGGCTGCTCCCGGTCATCATCCACTGTCAAAACCCCTGAATGCCCTCCTGCTCGGACGAGCTCGAGATAATTGTGATAATAGAGATTGATTTTTAAATCTATGACAGTCATATGACACGTGCTAGGCTATCTAAAGTAATGAGACAATCCCCACAAAAATGGATATATCCTCCATATTTAATAACTAAGCTCTAAAATACTAAAAGCACACACACATATATATATATATATATATATATATTAAAAACCATTGGTTTTGGTTTGCCAGTCATCCAGCCAGATGGTCTTAGGCAGAGGGACTGTAACTGTAGAATGGATGTTTCTCTTTAATTGTCAGGAAAAGCTATGAGTCCATATCTTTACAGAATATGCCACCAAATGGCCTGACACCAAAGTATTTCAGTTTTTTATGTTAATAGCCAGTTAATTAATTAGAGCGCGTTTTAATATGAATCGATACAGCTTGTCAATACAGAGTGACAAGAGGCATTTAAAGCGTTGCCAATATATTTTTAAAAATCAATGTTCATTCCCAGGAATTGTAGTAATGTCTTCACAGCCATAGCCATAAACTTCATGTTTTATTGCAGTAGAAAATTAGGCTTTTTATTAATTTTTAAGAGAAAAAAACGAACCCAATGTCAATGGATTTCACATGGAATTTGACAAAAGAGTGCACTCTTTTTCCCTCTCCCTCTCACTGAAACTTACAACACACAGACACACACACACAATTGTGTTATTGATTTTAATTATGGCACCGTTAAGTGCCGCACGGTTTAAGCCAATTAAGAGGGATCGCGTTAAACGCTAATGGTTGGTTTGTCTATCACGTGGGCACCACAGACCGCGTCTCTTCGAATCGACCGGGTGAATGAGCGCGATGATAGAACATCTCCGTCACTCTTTCCTCTAAGCAGTGGGCAAGACCCTGGTGCTGTTTAGTCACTCAAATTCTAGATTTCCTTTGAAATAGCAGACACCTGTCCAAATCTTTAATGTGGTTAGGTTAAGGAGGGCGACTGTTTTCCTACAATTGCCTTGGACCCTAAGTTATTCTGCGCTTAACAGGTTACTTTGGCGCTATAACTGAAGTCAATCCGTCGGGATGCTGGGGTGTCAGGAGTCGGGGGTCAAATCGACCTCCAGTCACAGGATCTCTTTTTCAATCCGTGATATTTTGGATCCGAAGAAATTCATCAAGAAACCAGAAAACGAACACTCTGCTGTTAAAGAACTTCACGACAAACACCTAAAGAGCCACGGAACGCACATCTTCAGAGATCAGAATGACAAAAGAGAAGAATCCTTGTCTGGAAAGCAAATTGGTAAGTGATATCTTCATTTATACCAAATGTACTACGTAGTATTTCTTTCATTGTGACAGTCCGTTTAATGTTGCATTTGCCTATGGTGTTTTTTTTCCCTCTGAAATGATTTCCCAAAGTTACCAAACATTAGTTGATTAGACTTCATTCAATATTATTTTTGTCAAAAAATAAAAATGCAAGGTAAATCTGAATGCAGTGTTACAAAATACAGAAGGCAAAAATCCACTTTTATATAGCGCTCTCTAAAAAGGCAAAATTGGATTTTAAACGCGGTCTTTATGACCTTGCTTTAATTTCGAAGGCTGTCTCTTCCCTCCAAAGAGACTTACAATGCGCCTCTACCGGGGCCAGGTCTGTGATTGGCACTGGGACGGTCGGGGCAGATAATTGTTTAAATCGTCCCATTGAGGATGCCTGTGCTCACTTTGATCGATATCCCATTACTGCATCCTGCATATCTCCCTCCAGCACCTTGCAGGTACAAACTCCAGACCCCTTCCATGTCTGATCCCAAATATCGTTCGATTAAAACTTCCCCTTAAATAGATGACATTTATCGATCCTCCGACAAATATGAAACTCCATTAGCACGTCATGGCTAGATGGTCGAGCTGGGTTTAAGCGGGATTTCTTTCCGCAACATGACATTTGAAACGATTTGTGATTTATAAATTATTAAGGGATTACAGTCCAATCCACCTAGTCTCCCACTGAACCATGCGACTCGTTCCACACACAGACCTCCAGAATCCATCGCTGCTAAAGTCTTCGGTGCTTTAGGGATATTTCAAATACTTAAAATGTAATCAAAGTGGCGCATTTAAACCATGTGGTGAGTTATACTGATAACAATTCCTTGATTGATTACTTATTGACATTCCTGTCACATTAACTATAATATTTAGGCCAACGATGGATAAAGCTGATAAAAAAATCAACTTTGTGCGAATGTTTAAAGCCTTAAGGTCTGACCACTCTATAGCTACGACCCTCAGTGATGATTTGGCATTCTTTGCTTCACAGATGACAGTGGCATCACCAAGGAGGAAGATAAAGACAGGCCAAACTCAACAACGTGTACGTCAACAACTCAATCAGTCTCCTCTCCTAAGTCCACGCCTGGGTCTCCCACCACAGAAAACCCCGTCATCTCTTCTCCGCGAAAGTGTTCTTTGAGTGAGGAGCACGAAGATGCAGATAGCCACAGCAACAGCAGCGGGAGCGGTTGTGAGACCTTGGCCCCAGATGACACAAGGCGACTGAAACGCCGCCGCTCTGATCACGGCTGCTCAAAACCCAGACGCGCGCGTACTGCTTTCACTTACGAACAGCTGGTTGCTCTGGAGAACAAGTTTCGGGCCACGCGCTATCTGTCTGTATGTGAGAGGCTCAATCTCGCGCTGTCTCTCAGTCTGACGGAGACCCAAGTCAAAATCTGGTTTCAGAACCGCAGGACCAAGTGGAAAAAGCAAAATCCTGGAGCGGACAGCACTATGCCAACCGGCCCTAATGCCCTATCCAGCGTCAGTTCGAGTTCTTGCTCTAGCGCAAGCGCTTACCAAACTTTCCCCTCGTTCAACTCGGCCACCATGGCCTTACACTCCAGTGGTGTAGTTCCACTTTCTGCCTCTGGGGGGCTTTTGCATCCTTTCCTGCCAAATGGTTACATGCAACCTCCTTTCTTCACCCAGCATTTGTGAACAATTGACACATGATAAAGGTTCATGTCTATGACTGCATTTTGAAGAGATCTGATGTGAATAGACAATACGGATCAGTAACAATGCTTAGTTCGATGCAGTTAACGATCCCTAATTGGGTTTAATTAAAATGAAGCAGTTAAACCAGTCTTAGCCCAAGTTGTTGGTGTCCCCGGAACTATCTCAGAAATGTGTAATAAAGGCCTAAAGCATTTTATTGTAACACGTTTTAACATTGCTATGGACATCTCCCAGAACCGAATAGCCGACGGGCCAAAGTTATATAGGCTACATATAAGAAAATCCCAGAGTATTCAGTGTATAAAATGTTTCAATGTAAATGTTAATATCGAAGCACTGTGATTGGTTCATTACATATTGACAGGAAATGGTAGCAAAAGTCATGGTGTAATACCATAATTAATAAAATGTTATGGAATTATTTGGTGATTAAAAAGAAAATGAATGTATGACCGTAGTTTCCCCAAATCTTTCTTTTACAGTAGACTTACTGTGCGCTCTGCTCGTTCTGTGAATATAATTAGTGCGTCTCACCAGGAGACTAAAAACCCCATAATTTCCATTGCCTATCTCTGCCTGTTCTCATCCACTGTCCAAATACGATTCTAAACTGCCACCTAGTGACAAAGAACATGTAATTACTGAAACAAAAACAGCAAAAAAAATATTGACGCTTTTTTTTAAAGATGACTGTGGCTTGTTATGTTAGATTATACGTTTACAGTTAAATGTTGGCTGAGGCGTTTGGAATGTTCCACAGTGTTTGAGAAAGGCTGTATGCGGCCATTTCCTGTCATTTAATCTGATGGCAGTATCACGCTGGGTATTGTCACACTGAATTGAGTCTGGGTTTGTTTAACCCAAACTGGAAAGAAGATGGGAAAACGCAAAAGAAAGAGAGAGGGCAATAACGTTATTATGTTTTAAAGTAGAGGCTTGAGAAAACATTCATAATTCTTGCTTTACAGGGAAACAACAGTGGCCTAAACACATTGTGAGTGAGTAGAGTGGTTCATAATATCTCACTATCTGGCTATAGAAAGGATAGGGAGAAAGGATATAGGCTATTTTAACCCCGTATTTATACATCAGGAACTCACAAGAATTCCTAGCAATGCCGCGTTTCATCCAAGGTATATCCGTCAAAAAAGATGCTAAAATATCCAACGACAATTATAGCTGGGTGTGAGTATTTCTGCCTAAATGTTTTGGCTAAATGATTGATAATTTATTACATTTTTCTAAAATCGAACCATGTGTTTGTTTTTATCCTTTCAGACTAGGCTTCAATATCAGAATGATTGTACGCTATATTTTCAGCACCATGGATAGCAACATTCAAATTAACGCACACTTTACCATTAAACATTACCGTTTTGACTCCTCGTAATCAATTTTTTTTGTATCCTGTGTACTGAGTTAAATAACACCAAATTGCTTGAAGGGAAGAGGGAGAACACTGGTTGGACAACACTGCTGATGAGAAGCAATTGGATCACCCTGAAAAAAGGATTAATCTGATTGATACCGTGCCAGTGTTTTAGTCCAGGCTAGCGCCGCGGTAGTAACTTAACTCAGCATTGTAGTTTTCTATCTCTATATTGTGCAGCTGCAGTATTGTGTCTACATACTACCTCAGGGTAATCTCACATGACTTCGGTTCCCCTACTAGATTTTCTAGCAACCAATCAGTGAACAGAAATTGAAGACAATATGTTTTTTTTTTACCAATAGGTTTAAAGTACAAGCAAAGTGCAACCCTAAGTAGCCTAAACTATCTCTATGGAGAGTATCCAGACTTGTCCAGAAGTGATATAGACTGGTTCACCATGCCACCAATGTGTGTCTGAACTGCTCAAGCAACTGTAGAATGCTGCTTAAAAAATGACGAGTGTAAAAAGACAAATGTCATTAAATATTAAATGATATGGGCTTTTCTTAACTTTTTCTGGGGGTGACTGTGTGTGTGTGTGTGTGTGTGTGTGTGTGTGTGTGTGTGTGTGTGTTTGTATTTGTGTGTGTTTGTGTGCGTGTGTGGTACACTGACATACTGAACAAAATACATGTTAAACCTAATCTCCATAATAATACTGGCAGATACTGGCAGATCACACAACACTCACACTCACACGCATTTGTGAGTATAAAGATTTTTCTCCTCTCTCTTTCTCTCTCTCTGTGTGTGTGTGTGTGTGTCTGAGTGTGTGCATGTATTTGCGAGCAGCATAAATATGAATGCTATCTTATTGTCACTGGATCAAGAATTTAAGAACTTGTCCTTCTCTTATTGTCACTGGATCAAGAATTTAAGAACTTGTCCTTCTCCAACACAACCATACAAACACAAACAGCAAACCTATTGTGTGATACTAGATGAGGTTACTGACTGGACTGACAGAGAAATATATTGGCACAATCCAACTCAGCCCTATTGGTCAAGGTCACTGAGTCCTGTCCACAGGAAAAAGAATGCGGAGATTTGGTGCAACAAAGACCAAAAACAAAAACAGAACGTCAGTTAAGGCTAAATGATAAAGGGCAAAGAAACGCAGTTTCAATTTAATTTTTCTTGCCCCCTGTCAGTTAGCAAAAATTTGATCTATGTTGTACCACATTTCCTTGTTCTTACCTACCGACAGGACTTGGTGACCTCAAACAACAGGGCTATGGGTTGAAATATGGCAGAAGATCCCTTTAAGGAAAGGGAGATGGAGGTACTCACCCAAATAAGAGTCTGCTGTGGAGGCCAATCATCCTATTCTGCACTAGTGTGTCTCTGAGATCCAGACTGTGCCACAGATGGCCCTTCACCTACTGTATGTATAGGGGACCACAGATTCTACAGGTTTTGACGATCATTTTCACACATATCTCAATAGAATGTCCGCCTTTTCAAAACTCTTCATACAGTGTGCTTTACATACATCTAAGCACATACATCTAAGCACCCCAGTTAACATTTGCTGCCAAATGCACTACAGGCACTAAAACATACTTCACCCAAAATTACTAATACTGCTGTAACTATAGCAGAGTCACTCAGCATGACAGCAACGGTGGTCAATGTGTTGAGAACACAAAAACACAAACACAAACACATAAAATATGGCTTTTCTCATACAGTTTGACATACATCAACTTTGTTACATATGTTATATACAGTGTATGCTATGTTAGACTTATTTGGAGTGAATTTTTCAACACCAAACCATCTAAGTGATATTTTTATGTGTTGGTGTACCTCTGGCAATAGATGAAAATGGCACATACAGTGATTGATGAATATTTCTCTGTATCTGTGTAAACTGAAGGAATGTGCAGATACAAATCACAATAGCACAGTGGCTGATTCCTAAATGGTATACTGCTACTCACTGTATTCATGAGAAATGGATAGTACCATTGCGAGACTCCTTTGTATCAAGAGAATTTGTGTGTTTGACTTGTTAGCTCACTTTATGATGTGGTTTACTATAATGATTATATATATATATATATATAAAAATAAATATATATAAATATATATATATATATATATATATATATATATAATATAATATTATATTTAATATGTTATATTAAACCAGTACACACTAAACTTTCTATATATTGTATAGTAGGAGTATGGTAGTAGGTCATTTCAGATTTACTAATATTTTGTAATTTACAGAATTCTGTATTGTATTCTGTAGTGTATTTTGGAACAGAAAATATAATGCGTATCCTAGCGTACCATGTTACCTTGTCTCCTGTTTCTGCATGTTGCACTTCAAGTCAGAGGTCAAAGGTCAGGAGGTCATTACATCATTCAAGGTTCACATATAATGTTCCACTACAAAAAGTAATACATGTAAATAGACCTACAATATAGTAAATAGGGCAAATGTAAATAGAGTTGAATGTAGATATCCTGAATATTTTGTATTTCTTTTAGGGTTTGACTTCATAGTTAACTGTTTTGATAACTGTTTATCTAAATATCTTATCTATATAAAGTGTTTTGAAAAAAGTAAACACTGCATTGAGACAAGAGTGAAAATTATTGGCAAAAAATGTAATATGTTAATAGTTTTTTTTTCCTGAATGCTGAAACACTAACAGTGATTCTTTTGGCCTGATTCTGAAATTATTAACACTTGTAGCCACTTGTATCTATTCACAAAGTCTGCCAAGCTAAAAGCCCAGTCGGTACTTCACACTCAGTTTGACATGTAAAACTGTAAACACAGCACACCACACAGCACACATTTCACAAAACTGTAAACACAGCACACTGCATAAGACTCGGTTTGCAATTTTATAGCACACTTGTAGAAAAACCATACACTGCTGAGACTTGCCTTCCTACATTGACTAATGTCAAAGCACTGTTTGATAATTACCTCACACAACATTCGGACCTTTAGCACTGAAAAAAAGACAGGTAAGGATTTGTCTGGATTGCAATTTTGGACAATACTGGACAGAGAGTGAATTAGAGGAACAGAAGAGGTGAAGAAATAAGGAGGAACAAGAACAGTGAAGTGATGAAGTTATATTGCGTTTTTGACCCCCCCCCCTTTTGTATGTTCCATAGGCTTATACTGAAATACATGTAAATATCCTCAATTTGTACATTTGGATTCTTGTGCATATGCATTATATTAAGCTACATATATTACACAGTTATAAGCTACTGAAAACTGACATGCCCCGCACAGAGAGTAAGCTAAAGCCAATTGTGTTTTCCATTCTTACTGCAGTTAGTGCTTTGTGTGATTATGAATTTTATAGGTTGTGTGTACTATTTTGAAAACAGTGTGAACAGTTTAGCAAAAAGTGCTTTTGGAAAAAGTGGTTTTGCAAGTAATTTATGATGTTTTGCTAGTTGGGTGGAAGGTTTTGTGATCTATGTGTAGAATTTTGCAAAAATAGCCAAAAGTTTCAAAAATTGTGTTCATTGAACAAGTTTATATTTCTATGAACTGTGAACTGAATATTTATTTTTTTAATGAACTTGAAGTTGAATTAGTTCTTTGTGAGATTCTGACTCACTGTTAAGGTCCAGATAAAATCTTGATACAGAGTTACTGACGTATTTGTGATGAATATAAATAGGTCTACAAATAATATCCATAAAATTTGAAGATGGAAGTGATTGGCAGTTGATTATGATTGATTGCTGTGGAAAAGATACGCACAGAAATACTTTGTCTTCACTTGAAATGAACTTAACATAAACTAGTTCTAAATTAAAATGGTGAGTGAACTAGTTGAACTAGTCAGTGAACTAGTTGAATTAGTTCTGAATAAACATAGTTGAACTAGTTCACTGAAAAATATCTTGTGCCTTTGTGTTGTGTTGTGTTGTGAGTGGTGTGGCCCAATATCTGTGAACATTACATAACATCGTGGAGAGTTTGATTTTTGAACTTGGCTGTTGACTTTGAGTAGATTGCTGCTAGAAAACATGTGCTGTAGGGTTAAAGTAATGCCAACATACTACAGGTTTATTCAGTGTTGAAAATATAATAATAATAATAATAATAATAATAATAATAATAATAATGGTTTCAAATTTGTGTACTGTGGAAAAATTCTGCAACCTCACCACTAGAGGTCTCACTGTCCACATTTGTTTCTGGAACTCCCCCCTTTTTTACTGGAATCCAAGGAGTTTTACAATGCTGGAGACTTCCTGAAGTAGCTAAATTTTAAAAAAGACAATATAGGTGAAGTAAAGAACAAATAATGTAATGCAACTTGTCCTTGTTTGAAGTTGTCCATTAACATTGTTCTGTAAGAGGCATCACTATCTGCACTCTGGTGGACGGTGGTTCCTGACAAGCTAAATCCGGCGGATTGGTCACACGTTCCATGCTTGAGTGGCTTACTGAACCCCTGGCTTAATGGAAGGAGTGCAGTGAAGAAACACTAAAAAGCTGTGATGCAACATGAAGCAGAGAATTCCTTCCTTTCTTATCAGTGTCCAAGATGACGAAGCTGAAATTGGCAGAGCAGAGATATAGTGCAGACTAGCAACACTCCTACACCAGCTAATGAGACCGAGGGGGATGTCATGTCAACTTATGTATGTTTGTGCATTTTTGGTGTATGTACTGTATGTGTTAGTGGTCACATACACAGGACGTGACTAAGTGACTGACTAAACTGCTTATTCTTGTGGAGACCTTGGATTTGTAAGCTAAGGAAGACTTTTGGCTGAATTCTTAGACAGCTTGTCTTACAATCTGTCTTACAATCTTTATTCCCTCTCTCTCTCGCACACACACACACACACACACACACACACACACACACACACACACACACACACACACACACACACACACATTCTTTCTCTCACAGAACAACACAGTTTAATGCAATATAATTCAATTCAAATGGGCTTTATTGGCATGACAAATCAAAGACTGTATTGCCAAAGCTTTCATGGGAACTGGGATGAAGGAAAATCAGAAAAAGAAGAGAAACATAAACAATGTAGTGTTACAGTCCATAAACGCTCCCTCTTTCCCTCTCTCTTCCATAAGTGCGGTACATGTTTCGGAATCTGGTGTCAGAGTTTGCATGGTTACAATGGTGTTTGCTCCAAACAAGGAAATACATGTCTCACCCCCTCCATCTTTTAGGCTCATAAACATGAGAGGGCATGGTATATAAATGTACACAGGCTAACACCACATAATATACTGGAGGTAGACACACACACACACACACACACAAATGTTTCTCTGTGTAATGCCCAAATTTAGTTATCCAGCAGATAGGACTATATGTATACTTTGAGAAGTGTGTGTGTGTGTGTGTGTGTGTGTGTGTGGAAGAGAAAGAGGAATAAGAAGCCACATAGAGAAAGAAACACAGACAAATTAGGAATGGCAAAACACACTGTGCAGTAGAGTCAGCTATTTATGGGCGGTTGGGAAAATAGGGTTCATGAAAGAGAGAGAAAGAAAGAAAGAGAGAGAGAGAGAGAGAGAGAGATATTCCTGGGGCGAGTTACCATAGGGCTCAAAAGACAACACACCACCCACTCCCTGCCCTGCTGAACTATGATAGATCTGTTTTATGGCCTGGTCTAAATGGAGGCTTGTTGATCAATACTGTATCTATTTTCTGATGTTTTAGCAGCAGTGCTCCTGTGAGATGGAAATCATGAGTGGGATTATAAATATAAACATGGCTCCTAAAATCACCATCGCCATCCAAACACACTGAGGCTCAAGCTCTGCTCTGTCACACACACACACACACTTAGAGTGTCTCAGAGGATGTGTACAAGTGGCTCAACACTCTCTGCCTCTCTCACCCAACTAACTGCCTGTGCTGTAATACATGCTGCGATGCCTTGATGTTTGTGGATACGTTTAATTCAGCAGAGATGACAGCCAGGGCTCTGTTCCTGAGTGTGTGTAGTATTTACAGCCTAGACTTTTCATAATACAGACACACAGATTTTTGCTTTTTGTCTGTTTTGTTTTGTGTTTATTGGTTTGATTTCAGTTATTTCTTGGCAATGGTCCAGTACATACATTCCTACTTAATGCTGTTATGATGATGATGTTTTGGTGGCCAAATGGAAACACTGGGCATGTATGCAGTTCCATGGTGTGGCACTTGAACTGAGGACAAGCATGGCAGTTTAGCAGGGCAATTTTCTACTTGTCTTGCATTTGAAGCTCGCTGAGTTGTACCATTCTAAATATCTGGCTTGTTTTTAGCCCCAAATCAAACTGGTTGCAAGAAGAGAACTTAGTCTTTAAGAGCTTTGTTTTTTTTCTTTTAATGAGATAGTTGCACCACTGTCTGACAGGTTAAGGCTAATTCGATGATTGGTATCACTGTAATGCCACTGTGACCCCACCAGCGAGGTGAGGTTGAGCTGATTGCCTTCAACCATCCAAACATGGCCATGGCAGAACAGCTATTCAAAACTGGTCATGAACTAAACAAATATTTTTCTACCAGCTACTTCTGAAGAACAGCTATCTTTGTCTACCATCTTGGGTACAAATCTTCAGTTCATCCCATGTTCCTCTCAGAGGAGCTAAAGTGATTAGTGACTGCACACATCAGCCCTGCTATGCTCTGGTTTATTCTGCCCAAGACTAAGAAATCATAATATTATTCTTATTAACAAATAGCATAACATTCCATTACAACTCGCACCTTATCCATCTATGAGACTAATAAACCTGAGGAAGTACAGTATATAAATACATACAGGCTAATACCCCAGGAGAGAACAGTATGTCCATATATACAGTGTGATACCACATGATATTCTTCACGCTTCACTGTAGACAGTATCATGTGACCCTGGATGAAGGGAAAAGTCCTGGACAATTTCTGCTGAGAGAAAGGAAAAGCATCTTGATGGAGATAGAGAAAACAGCAATAGCCAACAGCTGACTTGTTCTGCATGCAGTTCACAGACCAGAGCAATTCATCCCCACTCCCTTACTTGCACTTGCAGTCCATACGCACACACGCACACTAAAGGGGAACTCCCTTGTTGTTGTTAGTGGGCGTCACACACTTTCATTCAGTACAAAAATCATGACCATCCGTTCAGAACAAAACATTGCGATGCAGGCAAATTTTATACTGACAAAATAAAAGCCCAAATATGCCCAGATTGTTATGTTTTATAGTGCTTATTAGCGATATTAGGGAGCTGGCTCACTCATTTCTGATATTCATTGTTTTTGTACCGAACTGAAGTGCATCAAGCCCACTAACTACAATACTTAGGCTGAAACGTTCCATTGAGTTCTCCTTTAATAGCTGTGCTTGATTACTTACTGTAATACTGGTGCATTCTAGACTGCTGTTAGTTGAAGTCAGTGTAATCAAGACTGAGGGCGTGAGGCTGGGGTTTGTATCCATGAAAGGTCATAAAGATGAGCGTTCGCATAAACCTGTGCACTTGTCAAACCCACGTCTGTGCTGCAGAAACAACGTAGGTGGCCACATTTAAAGTAATCAGATGCAGTAGAGATGTAGAAGGAGAAACACACACATGCACACACACAAACTTGGACACACACATACACACACATTCAGGTAATTCAGATAACTGAAACACACAGTTGCATATCTGTATTTTTCAAAATGTTTTTACCACCATGGTCTCACCAATCCTGTATTTACTTCATGGCCAGAGGGGGCGGCCATTTTGGTTTCGATAGATGTCCATGCCCAGCACCAGAGGCCAGGTGTCAAGAAAAGAGAGACACTGTTGTAATCAGCTCTAGTGTATGCCTCTGAAATGAATGTTTTGTCGCTGAGGTTTAATGCTCATCTCCTGCTATGGATTTCTCTCTCTCTCTCTCTCTCTCTCTCTCCCCCAATCCTGTGCTGTCTCTGCAGATGACACTTCTCTCTCCTTCTCAATCGCTCATTAGCTGCTTTAACAATTCAGACATGGCCCTCCAATCCATCTCAGACAAAAGAGTTGCGCAGGACAGCCAGCAGAGGGAGCTCAGCAGAACCGTATAGACTCAATAAGCTTTATGATACTTTCAGTAGAAATAATGATGTCTAGGCCTGCTCCATCTTACCCCCCCCACACGTACACACAGTATGGACAGATAGGATATAGGCCTGCACCCCCCCCCCCCACACACACACACAGTGTGTGTATGTGTGTGTGCCGGCAGTATCTACTGCTGGCAGTGGGGGCTAGAGAGCCCTCTGAGTTATTCCCAGCATTCTCCTCTGGCTCTGCATGATGTCAAGTGGAAGTGAAGAGGGCACCACTGTCTCCAAGGCAACAGTAGACAAACACAAACTCAAGTTTGGAGCCAGACAGAATGACAGCAGGCATCAGTAGAGTACACACACACACACACACACACACTGCAACTCTCATGCTCACGCATAACTGTGTATGGTAGTAAATGTCATACAGAACTAGTGTGTAGTTTATAGCTTGTAGCATTGTTTTGATGGGAGCATGAGAGACATTTGCAGCACTGTAGTCCCTGTGTGTGTGTGTGTGTGTGTGTGTGTGTGTGTGTGTGTGTGTGTGTGTGTGTGTGTGTGTGTGAGAGGATGTGCATGTGTCTGTGCTTGCGCGCGTGTGTGTGCATGTGTCTGTACCTGCATGTACATGAGTGTGCGTGTGAGAGTGTGTGTGTGTGAGTGTGTGCATTTGTCTGTGCTTGCATGTGCGTGTGTACATGTGTCTGTGCATGCGTGTGTGCATGTGTCTGTGCCTGCGTGTGTGTGTGTGCGTGTACGTGCGTGCGAGCATGTGTCTGTGCCTGTGTGTGTATATGTGTCTGTGCCTGTGTGTGCATGTGTCTGTGCCTGTGTGTGTATATGTGTCTGTGCCTGTGTGTGTATATGTGTCTGTGCCTGTGTGTGTATATGTGTCTGTGTGTGTATGTGTGTATATGTGTTTGTGCCTGTGTGTGTATATGTGTTTGTGTGTGTATGTGTGTCTGTGCCTGTGTGTGTATATGTGTCTGTGTGTGTATGTGTGTGCATGTGTCTGTGCCTGTGTGTGTATATGTGTCTGTGCCTGTGTGTGTATGTGTGTCTGTGCCTGTGTGTGTATATGTGTCTGTGTGTGTATGTGTGTGCATGTGTCTGTGCCTGTGTGTGCATATGTGTCTGTGCCTGTGTGTGTATGTGTGTCTGTGCCTGTGTGTGTATATGTGTCTGTGTGTGTATGTGTGTGCATGTGCCTGTGCCTGTGCCTGTGTGCGCATTTGTGTCTATGCCTCTGTGTGTATATGTGTCTGTGTGTGTATATGTGTCTGTGCCTGTGTGTGTATATGTGTCTGTGTGTGTATATGTGTCTGTGCCTGTGTGTGTATATGTGTCTGTGCCCGTGTGTGTATATGTGTCTGTGCCTGTATGTGTGCATGTGTCTGTTCCTGTGTGTGTGTCTGTGCCTGTGTATGTGTGTGTGTATGTGTCTGTGCCAGTGTGTGTGCATGTGTCTGTTCCTGTGTTTGTGTCTGTGCGTGTGTATGTGTGTGCATGCGCATGCGTCTGTGTGTGTGTGCGCCTGTGTGTCGTGTGCATGTGTCTGTGCCTGTGTGTGTGTCTGTGCCTGTTTGTGTGTCAGGGGCTACTTTGTGTTTATATTATTAATGCTCCTCTCACAGGCACATGGGAGCTGGTGGTGATGAGAACTCAGGAGTGACATCATTCAGCTACTGGTGAAGACTCCTCAGGGGGAGGCACTCTCAGTTATCTAGTCCTGGGGAGGGGGGAGAGACAAGAGAGAGCAGGAGAGGAGGGTAGGGGAGGGAGGAGAGAGGAGGAGAGAGAGGAGAGGAGAGAGGAGAGAAGAGAGGAGGGGACGGGAGAGGACAGGAGGAGAGGAGGGGAGAAAAGAGGAGAGGAGTCTGGGGGGGGGAGGGGCTAGAAGAGAGGCCTAAGAGAGGATGGGAAGGGAAAGAGAGAAGAGGAGAGGAAGGGAGAGGAGAGGAGAAAAGAAGAGTGGGGAAGAGAGGGGAAGAGTGGAGAGGAGGGAGGAGAGAGAGAGGAAAAGAGTGGAGCGGAGGGGAAATGAGAAGAGAGGGTGAGGAGTGGAGGGGAGGGGAGGGGAAAGCTTTGCATGGGACAGCTGGATACAGCTGGATATGGTAATATACTATGTGTGATATGTCAAATATATAACACTATTGAAGATAATATGGACACTGTACCACAACACACACACACACACACACACACACTGTTACTATTTTTCTACTGACAGGGATGATAAGTTTAGCTACACAAGCACACACACACACAAACTGCTACTATTTTTTTACTGATGGGGATGATAAGTTTAGCTACGGCTTGTCAGAATGCATTTAGACATGCAACAACAATGGTCAAACATTTTTGCTGTAGGAATGTATGTACTTGTTTGCGTTTTAGTGGGTGTGCATGTGTGTGTGTTAAATATAAAAGCTATCTTTTCTTTTCTTTCACAGGAGATTCACACAAATGCTAACACCTCATCTTCTCACCCTATCCGACTATCTATCTCTGTCTCTCTTTCTCACAGACACCTCAGGCATGAAAGTGACAGGCTGAGAAAATGAGGAACTCATTCTCTCTATTCCTTTCTCATCCCTCATTCTCTCTATCCCTCTCTCTCCCTCCATCTGAGAGCCTCCAGCTACTGAAGCGTTGTCATCATCATCGTCCTCACCACACAATGAGGCAACACTTCACATTTAATTCCTTTGCCCCATCTGCTCTCACAGTTACTATTGGACGCAACCATCGCTTCCTCACCTTTGGGGGTTTCTTTTTGAGTGCTCTCGAATGGCTACACTGCAGGGATCTCGTAGGGGATGGGGAAGAGATTTCAGATACTAATTGTTATGCTTTCTTGGGGGTTCTAGTTTTCTTCCTGTCCTGATGTATACTAGAGTGTGTGTGTTAGCATAATGTATATCTCTAACCCCCCCCCCCCCCTCCTCACTTCTCTCTTTCACTTTCTTTCTCTGTCTCTTATCTTTCGGTTTGTTTCTGTTCTGAGTGGCCTGTGGCCGGCCAGGGAGCCCTACGACCAGGCCTGACCCTCATGCTTTAACTCAGGCAGGTCCAGCTGGGTCAGGTCGTTAGTCCGGACAGAATTCCAAACCCAGGAATATTCCCAAGCCTGGATAAACATGCCAGACATGCCTCAGCACTCACCTGCTTAAGGGACACCCTTTATGGTTGTACTGGAAAACACACATGTACATATACATACACACACACTCACATTTGAGTGTGTGTGTTAGTTTAATGTGTATCTCTACCACCCCCCTCACTTCTCTCTATAACCTTTCTTTCTTTCTCTGTCTCTTACCTTTGTGTTTGTCCCAGTCAGGTGACACATCAGTCAGCTACGCTTTTGCCTTTCTTTTGACAGTAGAGAGTAACAGGAAATGACCAGGAGCGAGAGAGATGGGGAAGGATCTGGAAATGACCTCGACCTAATAGAAGAAAGCATAAATAAATAAATAAAACATCAGGTAAGTCAAGCAGTTTTCATCAGTGTATCAGAGTACAGTAGTGTAGTAGTAGTAACTCTGTTATTCTCTCTCTCTCTCTGTCTGTCTGTCTCTTCCTCTCTTTCTTTCTGGATCATTAACAGATGAGAGGAATGTGGAGCCCGAGGGGGCACACAGTCTGAGGTCAAAGGTTGGATCCTGAGACACCTGGGGTTCCGCCAGCATCATCCAGTGAGTGGGCTGGCAGGGGTGAACAGCTGACCTTGGGTCACACTAGCTGACGAACGACCATCACAACAGGAACAGCCTGTCTGCCTGCCCCCTCCACCTCCTCCACCTTGGCCCACCAAGGCTGACGGGAGCAGCTGCAATGGCGGCCGCACTCAGCGACGACCCCCAGCCCCCTCCTAACCCTCAGATGAGAGTGCAAAGCGTTGAGCCAGCAGCCCAACAGCAGCCCTGTGTGTTCCATCTGACAGTCTTTACGTAAGAGGTGCTGGTATGGAGCATTAGCATGGAGAGCAGCACCATCACTCTGACAGGTTAACAGCAGCACGCCTAATCGCCACAGGGCTTGTGTTTAGTGCGGACGACCAGAGGAATGTGAAAAGTAATGATGTTTAGGTCAGCGGGAGGGCGTGTGTGTGTGTGTGTGTGTGTGTGTTTAGAAACGGGGCTGTAAAAGCATGCGTGTGCACTTCAAACATGAAGAAAACATGGGGATTCTGGGACTTTTCTTGAGGGCTTTGGTTCATGCAGGGGTCCTGAAAAGAAGGCAGATTTATGGGTATCCCTGTGGCTGCCTGAGTCTATGTTTAGCTGCGGAGGAGGTTTTTATGGGTGCGTCTGAGTGGCCTGTGGCCGGCCAGGGAGCCCTACGACCAGGCCTGACCCTCATGCTTTAACTCAGGCAGGTCCAGCTGGGTCAGGTCGTTAGTCCGGACAGAATTCCAAACCCAGGAATATTCCCAAGCCTGGATAAACATGCCAGACATGCCTCAGCACTCACCTGCTTAAGGGACACCCTTTATGGTTGTACTGGAAAACACACATGTACACATACACACACACACTCACATTTATAGATTCTGTCTCATACACACAAACCCACTCACATTTGTACACTCTTTCTCTCTCTCACACACACACAAACTCACTCACTCACTCTCTCTCTCTCTCACACACACATACACAAACACACGTTTCATGTGAGCAATATGCACTCTTTGTTAGTTTTTCATTGTGTTGTAGCTTGAATGTTATCCTCTTTTGTAAGTCACTTTGGATAAAAGTGTCTGCTAAATGCATAAATGTAAATGTAAATGCATGCACACTGTCTCTTTCTCTCTCACACACACACGCACACAAACACACACACACTGTCACACACACACACAAACACAAACGCATTCACATTTGTAAACACTCTCTCTCTCTCTCACACACACACAGACACACACACAAATTCACTCCCACTCTCTCTTTCTCCCACACATACACAGACACACACACACACTGTCTCACACACACACACACACACACACACACACACACACACACACACACACACACACACACACGTGTGCACATATGAATGAAGAAAGACAGTTGCACATGCTTAAACACACACACATGCAAACACACACACACACACACACACATTCACTTAACCCTATATATAGCCAGACACATATGGACCCAGCCAGCTGGTGTCCTCTTGTGAGTGGTCTGTGTGTGTGTTGTTTGAGTATGTGTGTGTGTATGCCTGTGTGTGCCTAATGGCTCAAGGCTACTCCAGGCCTGAATAGCCAGAGATGTGAGGAGTACTCGCGACGGCTCTGCTCCAAATAAAACAGCATTTGTCAGTTTGTATTGCTGTCAGCACCTCACCCAGACACACACACAGACACACACACACACACACACATACATCACCCAGACACACAGACAATTACACACACACACACACACACACACATACACCACCCAGACACACACACATGCACCTCACCCAGAAACACGCATACACACACAAACACGTGCACGCACACACACACACCTCACCCAGGCTGTCTGTCTCCTCAGCCTAAGCCACTGGTCACTGGTCCAATGTGTCACCCTTCTGTTGATAACAAGTTCTGAATTCATGAGTCCATCTGCCTCCATACAATACCATGAGTTTCCGCCCACAGGGATAGTTAAAGATCAGCTCATGGAAGCTCTAATTTTTTCACTGAGAGGAATCCGGAGACCTGTGGCTACTACCAAATGTGGTACATGTATTATGTGCGCGCACACACACACACACACACTCACACTCACACACACACACACACACACACACACACACTCACAACACATACGTACTGTACATACACCTCAGGTATTCTATGCATTACTGTGTTGCATGTCTGATTGTTTCCCTTCGTCTTGAGAGACCTACAGTGGGTCATTATATGAACCCAGCCTGGTGTGCTGGTGTGGAGCTGATCAGTCTTGACAGGACCATCCAGAAAAACACCCGCTGACAAAAAGACAACACAGCCACCATGCAAGCACATGCAAACACACAGGTCAGTGTGTGTGTGTGTGTGTGTGTGTGTGTGTGTGTGAGAGAGAGAGAGAGAGAGAGAGAGAGATTATTATTATTACTATTTTTCAATGTTCAATCTTTAATATTGGGAATTTCAAGTCATGCCAATAAAGCACATTTGAATTGAATTTAATTGAATTGATAGAGGGAGAGAGAGAGAGAGAGAGAAAGAAATCTGTTCTTATGCCTAAACATGACACTGACTACTGGTGCTTAGCTGGGAAGCTTCATCAAATAGGGCTTTGGTTCTGGTGGTTTGTTCTAGAGCTGACCCTGGCCACAAGGAGTGAATGTGTGTGTGTGTGTGTGTGTGTGTGTGTGTGTGAATGAGGCGCATTGGCTGAAGGTCCTGACTGGGCGTGACCTCTGCTGATTGCTCCGCATTCAAGGGCTACTGGCCATGAGCAATGGAACAATATCTGACACATAAACTCAGCATGGCACATACACGTGCGCACACACACACAAAAGCATGTACACACATTCAGTGCAAACACACACAAACAGGTCTCTTAACAGGACCAAAGGCTTTGTCTGTTATTGTGTCTCTTTCACTCACTCTCTCTTGTTCACTCTGTTTTGATTGCGCAATCTGTGATTTATGAGGTTACGGGTCAAAAGGCAATTACTGAGGCATCACCACACTACACAAGCACACACACACACACACACACACACACACACCCTCATGCTCTCTCCCTCTCTGAAAAGCAAGAACAGGCACGTGTAGAGTTGGTCCTGAAAAACCCAGATAACACAAGCCATATTTATATTTTGCTTGACTTTTTGGAAAGTTACAAGGGGTAGTGTTATTACCTTAGGATCCACTGACCAGGGTTCAGTACTCTGTTATTCTTTTACCGACAGTGTTTTGATAACCCCGGCCAAAACATTCACATGATGATCCAGGAAAAACTAGTTGGGGCTGAATTCATACTGCAGTCAGATTAATGAGGCTATTTAGTGATCATTTTAAAGCTACACTAACCTCTCACCACTATTTGAGATATCTGACTATTTGTTTAGGTCGGGTTTATGTCCCCACCAATGTTGAGACCAAACCTATGCCTTTGCCCTGAGGCACCACCTCTTCACATACACACACACTCCCTCACACACAATTACATGTGATGTGCCTACAGCATGTACACTCACCGACAGAGACACACACACCACACACAAACAAACACACACATATACACAAATACAGGCACACACACATGCCTTCCCCAAACACACGCACACACACACACATACACACACACACACACAAAACATTCAAAAATAGACATTATCAGTGTCAAGTTAAAAAGTGGGGATTTTTAAAATGTAGCCCAGATATGTTGCCCTTCCAGTGGCCGGACATTTTTGATAACTCAGGCCCAGCCACTCACGTCATGAAGAATATCTGTGGTTTCCTGCCTGCTGATCCTGTGACAGGTTACAACAATGCAGGAGTTTAAAGGAGAGTCTTGAGAAAGAGTGTGTGTGTGTGTGTGTTTGTGTGTGCAAGCGTGTATGCAAGTGTGTCTGCATGTAAGTGTGTACATCTCTGCGTGTGTGTGTATGTACGTGTATATGCAAGTGTGTCTGTGTGTGTGTGTGTGTGCCTCTGTTTGTCCTCTGTGTTTTCTGTCACCAAAATAACACCCAATTCATCATCCTGAATAAGTCATAACAGAATGTGCCACAGCACAGACTTTATCAGAGCACTGGGTAAGTATACGGATATACAAATTCACAGACACACACACACACACAAACAAACATGACACAATATCACATAGCATGATTCACTCAAACAGCACTCTTTCCCAGTCTAACTCATAAAGGTGCAGATCTGCATGTTAAGCCAAGCGCTAGACAAGCATTTCAGTGCACTCGACACTTGAAAAACACGACACGCCAACACACAAATAGAGTGACCACCTGTTCCGGTGGTTGTAAGGCAGAGCGATGAAGTCAGCAGTACCGAGAGGCTGAGATGGCTGTCAATCAAACTGCAGACACAGTGCAAGCAAACTCCTCTTCTGCGTTGCTAAATCAAACTTGACGCAAGTGAGGGAGAGATAGGCCTGGTGGTCATGTGTTAGTTCAGTGTGTCCATGATCTTTGTGGCAAGTCCTACATAGGGCGGTACCATTCAGTCAGGACAAACATAGGCTTAGTACCCTAGAAATCTAGACACACCCTAGAGGTAGCTCAGCGGGTACGTCTAGCCATCCACCATAAAGTCTTACCAAGCCTTGGTGAGACCAATCACAACGCTTTATCTTTATAGAGAGTCGTTGGGCAGGCCTAACATGATAATGACAGTTCTGTCAACAGTGGCCAAAGAATAGCAGTCGTTTAAATCAGCTTTGGCATAGACTTTGGAGGAGTCAGACTAGACTGAACAGAAAAAGGCATTTCAAAGAAGGACGGAGGCGATTTGCTGTTTTGCCAATGTCTATCCAATTTGAAATACAACTCCTGATTCCGCCCCTAGGACTGAACCCGGTCTATACATTTTGATGTTATAGGATGGCTTGTCAGGCTATAGGTCTAGGCCTATTGGTCAAGAAAATTCATGTGCAGTTACAATACTGCAGATTACAGGCTCTTGACATGCTACATTGTAGCTGGCTATTATAATAATGCTGTATGTTGTATGACACTTAAATCGGGCCTTTTTTTCAGGCCATTTTTATTGTATTACCATCTCAGATTGTCAACAATCTCCGTGAACTCTTTTCTTTCCATTCCAGGGGACATAGGTCAATTACGGAGGTCTCTGGGGCAATCTGCAAGGCCCAGTAAACCAGGCTTCTGCCCATATTAGGGCAAGCCTTTCAGGCCCAACAGCAGACACACATTAACATGCACACACACACACACACGCACAAACATCGGTGAGTGCATCCATAAATGCATGCTTCCACTCAGGCATCAGTACACACTCTTAAATTAATTTGTGCTGACAAACACATACAACACACACGCACACACACACACACTTGCACAGACACAGGAAGACAGTGAGGGAGTCTGTCCTGCAGACAGAGGGATTTTTCCACTCTTGGTCATTAGATCTGGTGGTTCTGGTGAATGGTTGGTGCCTGCTGTTTCTGAATGGGCCTGCTGTTTGTGGTGTCTGAGCAACTGCTGTGTGCTTGTGTGTATGTCTGTGTGTATGTGTGTGCGCGTGTATGCGTATGCCTGCAAGTGCATGTGTGTGGAGGGTCATGATAGTGTTTGCCATGTCCAATTGCACATGCCTTTGTCTGTGTGTGTGTGTGAAATTGTCTGTTTAGGTAGCTCAGGAAACGTCATCATCCTTCTTGTCTGTGTGCATATGTGTATATGTGTGTTTATTTGTGGAAAGCCCAGAGAAATGTTTGCCATGTCCACTGTCCTTACCCTCCACCCTCTAGTCTATGGCCCTCCTTGCTCAGGCCCTTGTGTGGGTGGAACGACAGAAGGAGCAGACATAGCTGATTCACCAGACTATACCATAGATCACACAGTCATCTGCTTTGAGCTCACCACAGCATCAACACACTCTCTTGATACACAAGAGATGCACACACACACACTCTTTGGATACACAACAGATGCCACACACAAAGAAACAACATACTCTTCACACAGTACAGATGTCATTCTACAGGGGAGATGACTAACAAACTTCACCAGAAACCGTACGACTTCCTCAACGCTCTAACAGCTTAATGGTGTGGCTTGTTTGGCACATAACACACATGTACATAACACACACACACACACACACTCGCACTCACACACAATTGTGTTTGTGGATGAATCAAGTGTGGTCAAATTGGCAACAATTTGTGTTGCACATAATTTTGCTGTTTTTATTGTTTTGCTATGGAATCTTTCAATATCAAACATTTCATTTGCAAACACTCAGAGGACATATAACAATTTGAAATGTTTACATGAATACATCCAAAAGTTAAGAATTTCCACTGTTTATATGAGTAAGTGTGTGTGTGTGTGTGTGTGTGTGTGTGTGTGCGTGTGTAAGTATATCCAAAACCTTGACATGCTACATTTCTCTCTGAATGTGACTCAGCTTCTAAAGTGGTGTCTAGGTACGTAAAAACACACTTTCAAAAACATGTCTATCTGTCTGTGAGTGTGTGCGTGTGTGTGCATGTGTGTATATATGTGAGTGTGTGCATGTGTGTATATATGTGTGTGTCTGTGAGTGTGTGCGTGTGTGTGCATGTGTGTATATATGTGAGTGTGTGCATGTGTGTATATATGTGTGTGTCTGTGAGTGTGTGCGTGTGTGTGCATGTGTGTATATATGTGAGTGTGTGCGTGTGTGTGCATGTGTGTATATATGTGTGTGTATGTGAGTGCGTGCATAAGGGAAGCATATGACCCAGGCGTTGGGTTGGAGGGTGTTTGAGTGTGCATTGTGTAGTCCAGCGGGAGGATAACCTCACTTCTCCTGCACATGGATGACTGGAGCTGGAAAACGAAACACCTCTTGTCTGAGACGGAGAGAACCAGAGAAGCAGGGAATGCAAAAATACCCTCTTAAGTTGGAGATCAAAGCAGTCAAAGAACAAAATGTGTCTCCAAAAATAATCTGAGAGAGAGAGAGAGAGAGAGAGCAAGAGACAGACAGACAGAAAGAAGAAGAGTAAGATAGAAAGGGGAGTGAGAGAGAGAGAGATGAATTTCAAAAAGCCTTTATTACAATCATTGAAACACTTCAAACATACAAAAGCCTCACTAAGTCCTTATGCCACAAAAGTAGTTGAGTGTGACAGAGTGAGACAGAAAGAAAGAGAGGGAGTGAGAGACAGAATGAGAGAGAGTAGTGAGATGGAGAGTGAGAGAAGAGTAAGAGAGTGAGAGAGAATGTGAGGACAAAAAGAGAGAGAGGGGAGAGAGAAGGTGTGTGTGTGTGTCTGTGTGTGTGTGGGAAGGGGATTCTAAGAGCTCAAGGCTGTCACTGACTACTGTCCCCCTGGGATTCTCCATAGATTAAGCCTAGCCCGAGTACAGCACACAGCTGCAGAAACATCATTCACTTTCTCAGCACTTTAAAGTGTGTCTGACTCCACAAATCAGACACTGTTGTAGTATTCAGCAATCTGGATCAACATCATCATCATCACCCCCCCATTATCATCACCATCATCATCACCACCATCATCATCATCATCATCATCATCACCACCACCATCACCATCATCATTATCATCAGCACAATTTTTATATAACATCCACCTGCTCCAGTCTACTGAGATACACACACACACACACACACACTGAAATCAAACACACAAGCTGAAGATGCTGGAGGCTGCTAAACACACACACAAACACATACACACACACACACACACACACACATACGTGGAGTTGAGAGCACAGGTTGGACCCAGATGCCCAACCTCCTAAGCCATGAACGCTTTAAGGACCCTGGCATTAAAGACACACCAGGCAACATTTTATGACTACATTATATGTCAAGCCATAGTTGGTCGGTCCTGGCAGTATGAAAACAAGGTTTGGTGGAAATGAAGCTGAAACTGAATTAAAAAATGAAATCTCGTTTATTATCTCGTCAGTCAACAACTCTTCCAAAATGATTACAACTGGTTCCTATTCTTTGGTTTGCGAACAAATCAACATGGATTGGTGAGAATGTATCTATATAGCACCTACGAGAACTCAAAGCACTTTCCAATGTATGCATCATATTCACACACTGGTGGTGGAGGCTGCCATGCAAGGTGCCAGTTGGCTCACCAGGAACATTTTGGGGTTTAGTATCTTGCTCAAGGACACTTCAGTCAGGTCAGGCTGAGTGGGGCTCAAACCTACAACCCTCGGGCTGCCAAACGGCACCTTTACCACCTGCGCCACCACTGCCCCTATAAGAGGTAGGTAATCACTCTTGCCTGGTACTGCTTTAACTGATTTCATGATTGGCTGGTTAATGCCATTTAATATAAGTCTTTGAGTGTAAGACACTGGGATTAAGGCATACAGTACACTTCTTGCCAAGCAGTTTCAATGGAAGACAATACACACTACACACACGCTCTCAACATAGGGAACACACACACACTCTGAGAGGAGCAGTGTCATGGGAGACAGACCCAATATGCAGGTGCACTTCATCAGCACTGATGACTCTGTCAGCTCTGCCCACTGCTGCCTGGTCATCAGTGCAAACACACACACACACACACAAACACCACACAACCAGACCTGCCACTGCTGCCTGGTCATCAGCGCAAACACACACACAAACACCACACAACCAGACCTGCCCACTTCTGCCTGGTTATCAGCACAAACACAAACACACACGCACACACACACACACAGACCTGCCCACTGCTGCCTGGTCATCAGCCCAAACACACACATACACACACACACAAATGCCACACAGCCAGACCAGCCCACTGCTGTCTGGTCATCAGAGAAAATACACGAACACGCACACATAAACACACTTTCTCTCTCACACATACACACACACACACATTGCAGGCTGGAGAGGTCTGTCACCCATCGGACAAAAAGCTCATCAAGGAGGATGGCTTCGCCTCCGCTTGCACATGTAGTCTGTTTGTTGTGGGAATGACCCACGTGAATGAGTGCGTGTGTCGCATGCGGTGTGTCCTCGTTAGTGAATCACGGCACAAGCACAGTGAACTCTGTGAGGCCCAGGCCCTCACACTGGGGGAGAGATGAAACTACGTACATGTCTCACGTCTTGCTCACCAGTTTGATAGATGACACAACAGGAGCAGGAAAATAGGGAGAGAGAGAGAGAGCGACAGAGAGCTGATGAAAAAGGGAGAAAGAAAGATAGTAAAGGAATGAAAGGGAGAAAGAAAGAGAGATGTGAGAGAGACTGAGAGAGAAGAGTGAAAGAGAGGAATCTCTCTGTCCTCAGGAATGTACACGTTGTTCCTTCCTGTCATTACTGTAGTGTCTTTATGAACTCAAGCAGGTGAGCTGCCGCAAAGTGCACACCTGGAGGTGTCTACGACCAAGGGAGAGAAGAATTCCTCTGTCAGACCCCTCTGAAGGCTCTCACTTCACCACTGCCATATGTCAGACAAGTACTTACCATGATGGTTGACACTTACTGAGAGATAGAGATAGAGAGAGTGACAGTGAGAGAGAGATTTTACACCTTTTTGTGTGTGAGAGAGATAGGGGTGTGTTCATACAGCCATGTACAGATGTATGCATGCATGTATGCACAAGTGACTATGTACTCTCAAAGTGACATGAGAGGGCGGGTTAGTGGGTGACTGTGTATGTGTGTGTGGGTGTGTATGCGCTCCTAATTGTGTCTGTGTGTCCCAGGAAAGGGATGACTAATGTCTGCCCCTTTGCCCTGCTCCCGTAACATGATCTGCCTAGCATGAGGAGAGCACCAGGCACCATATTGCCTTATGCCTTACACTAATCATCATCCACTGACAGTCACACGTCTGTGCTGCTAGGTGAGCCACAATATATTAGCAGGAAGGAAGAACTCCCACTCCTCTTATTTCTGTTTTGTTAGGTGTCAAACAAACAAACAAACAACAACAAAAAAAACATTTGAAATAGACCGAGACAAGCAAAACTGAGAAACGGCAATGTCCTTTCACACAAGCTCGCTTAGCGGGTCTTTCCCGCCAGCGAGTAGCGTTGTTGCACGAGCTCACGAACGTAAATCGGTTAATTTAAGTAGCTTCCATCTACTAGTGCTTAGTATTTTAAGACATTATATATGTGGAAAGCTAAGAATATTAATTTTACACCAACCATGTTTTAGCCAAGTAAGCCCTCAATACAACTTAATTCTCTCCTGGTTCAGATAAGGCTTGCGAGACTCAGTGTAATAGCTCCAAACACTGCAAATTTCACTGAACACCGTTGCCTACTATCAAGTTACACCGCACCACGTCATCTTTTGGATCACATGGCTTTTGCCACTGTCAAGACTAGCAGAGGTAGTTGCCTTAGTGAGCCTCCGAAGCCAGTTTGGTTAACGACTCCTACCATATTAGTGTTTCTTTGGGCGCCAGCTCAGGATGCCTTCAACGGACGGTGAGGTTCCGTTTGGAGGAGCGAATCTCTCGACGCGTTCTGCCACTGTTCTGGCCTGGAGTGACGGTGTCTTGGAAGCGGAAGAGCTGTTCTAATTGGTCTCTGAATGAGAGATCATAATCTCCAGTTCCCAAGAGGGACCGTGGATTCACCGCCCCGCGCCGCACACACGGGCTACTGTTCCTTCATTCAGTCCGAAACACGTGGATTCGGGATATAGCGCATCCTTGTCTTAGTTTGGTACAGCTTTTTTTGGAAAGTCGTCCTTGTACGATTGTGTTGGATTTTTTCGGGACGCCTTGGAAAGTTTATCAACATTTCATCATAATGAGCGACCTGGAAGAGGACTTCGCAAAGATTTTGATGCTGAAGGAGGAGAGGATTCGCGACTTGGAGAGACGTTTAGAGGAAAGAGAAGAAGAAATACATGAGCTCAAAAGAAAACTGCACAAATGTCAGTCGGTTTTGCCGTGCGCGCAGATGATCGGACCCAGGACCCGGCGCGCTCAGGGAATATCCGCAGAACCACAAACGCATCAGGACCTGTTACGACAAACCTTCAGGAAATACGCCAAATCTGAGAGGTTTGGGAAGTTTTTCAATTATTTACACTCTTTTGGTGCCACAGCCGTTGCACTACCGAATCGCTTATTTAATTTGGCTACAATTTGGAGTTGACCATGTACAATGTTGCTAATACACAATCAACATAAGTGACAAATATGACATGAGAACAAGAATCGTTGAATTTTATTAGTGTCACGATCATGAGACCTGTCACTTCATGTAAACCTGTCAATGAGGCACGAGAAGCCAGAGCTCGTGAACTGGAAGACAGGGAGTCGACGGGGCGTGAATGGGCCATCGCTGTCATTCTGAACGAATGATGACGGCGCATCTTTCCAGTTGTGGAGAGAAAGAGAGAGAGAGAGAGTTTATAATTGATCTGATCCATCATCACGTCCCAGTGGGATGGGCGCACAGGAAACGCTGTGCATTATCGGCTTTTAGAGGCTGCGTGCGCGAGAGGCTGCCTGTCTGGGTTATTTAATACGTTATTAGAAAGGCTTGTCTGACCATGAACAGTGTTTCTCGTGTTCACAATGACACGATCCTGCATTATCTTCCTGCAGTATCTTAAACCATGGTAAAGGACCAAGCAGTTGCTGTATGGAGCCCAGTCCATTTGTGACTACTGGATTCTTCAAAAGTATTTTTTGAGTGCCAGAGTAATCGTAAAGACTCATTCTTCTTGGCCCAGACTGTTGTGCTGTGCACAAACAACAAAATTGTCATTGTAGTGCAGATTATGCTTTATTACTTTATGCAATTAACATATTTACTAACTATTATTAACTTTAACTAGTGTCCAGTCTACTCGTTCATACCTTTCAGCGATGAGCCTGCGGAGCTCCTTCTATACAGCGAAGGCAGAAATCACACAGGATATGCATGGCGCAAAGTGTTTACAAAAGTTCCCATAAATTGACTTGGTATTGCACCCCAATTCGACATTTACTATCAGACAGAAAGCGGCAGGTTACACAGTGGCCACAGGAGGGTAGCAAACACTCGTATTATAGATTGATTACTGAACGAGGAAGTTCACATAGGACTTGTAAAACAAAAACTCAAAGAACCAGTTCTCTCAAGGCTACACTCTTGTGTGTGTACAGTACGTTTCAATTCTTGATCGTTTCTACGCCGTCAGACTTATGGTAGACTGATTAGGCCGGACAAGATTCCGTGTTTACAAGTGATGGCTGCCTTCATCTTGGCGCATTGACACAGCGGGTACTTGGCCTAGGGGTTTGGACATGTTAGCCATGTAGGAGATTGTATCAAACGCGAACTTCAAGCATTTCCTGAGGAGATGGGGCTTCGCATCCACATAGTGGAGGCTAGATAGGATCTTACACGAGGCAAATACATGTGTCAACTCAAAAAAACATCTCATAACAAGAGATAATTCTAAATCAATGAAACTTACATTGGACTCTCATCTGATTGCCATCTGCCACGGACGGGTTTGGAAGATGGAATAATCAATTACGAGAGAGCTGCTGAGTGGAAAGTTGCCATTTATTCTCTCTATATAATTACTGAGGACATTAGAAAATGTTCATGAGCCCTTCTGCCCTAACTGTACTGTAAGAGCAATCAAACAAAAAGTTGTAGGATATTACAGTAAAATCACATTTTCAGTTAAACCCATTTGTCCACAGGAGGAGATATTAGATTAGATTAGATTCAACTTTATTGTCATTACACATGTATAAATATAGGTAACGAAATGCAGTTTGGCATCTAATCGGAAGTGCAAAGAGCAGCAAGTTCTTGTGTTCATGAGTTCATGTGACCTTAGATAGTCTCCAATGCCATATGGCTGTTGGACATGACAGGGCTGTATGTGATACAGACCATAATGGTCATGCTTTTATTTTTTTAAATAAAACACACACACACACACACACACACACACACACACACACACACACACACAGACACAGACACACACATTAAAAGGATAAACACAATGCCATAATGATGCAATGCATCATGCATTTATGAAAATTAAAATGTGTGAAATTTGTAATCACAAACATATAGTGTGTGGGAGAAAAGCACATCTGCAATGCACATCTGATATGCAATATGCCTGCAAGCACTACAAGCAGTCTGATCTGTATGTTGTCCGCTTGTATATTGCACGTCTCAGTCCCACCCCCCTCTCTCTCTGTGAGCCACAGTGAGAGTAGCCACCCTCATCTTGCTGAACCCATAAGACACAGTCTCTGTGTGTGGTCCCTGTGATGACCAAGAGAAGGACAGTATGATAACAGGACACGAGATTAGAGTCCACACAGTTTGAGAGCTAGCAGGTGAAAGATAAAGCTCTTGCCATGCTAACGCTTTGGCCAGAGGTCTTCCTCAGAGCTATCAGGACTCACATTCAGGGTTCAGGGTTGTGTGTATGTTCGTCCTGAAGAGTGGGGGGTGGGGGTCACAGACGAAACGTCCTCTGCTGTTGTGGGCCTGTGGCACCAGCGCAAAATGCTGCTCATCGTATTTCAGGGTATCTCATTTCCATCGATCTCCAGAGGAAGAGCCGAGCAGGAAGTGAAGAGAGGTGAAATTTAAAGCCTGTTTCCCAGCGAGGACCTCTCAAGGACAGAGCAGAAAGGGAAAGAGAGAGAGAAGAGAGACAGAAAGAATGAAAGAAAGAGTGAAAGCAAGAAAGAAAGCAAGAGAATGGGAAGAAAGCAGATGGGCTGTGGTAAACACACATGGAGTAAACTAGTGTAAAGAGCAACCAAGCAGATACGAGACCCAGTCTGAGAAATTCAGAACAGGCTTATATGGAGGCGAGATCTTTTCCCTGTGCCTACTGAGGGGAGGGAGGAGGCTGCGGGCATCGGGTGTCCTCTCCTCAGCCTCTGCACATGTGTTCGATTGGGGTGTTAGGTGACCCGATGGCAGTGGCGGTCGGTCGGTCGCTTTGGCACGGCCCGTGAAACACTCCTGCCTCTGTCTGGAGGAAACCATTTGAGGGTCTGTGTTTTTTCACGTGACGGCGGGGAAACCCTTTGATGGCTGGTTCACTGTCGTCACAAGCCTGAGGCTGTTAGGGGCTGGATTGTTTAAGAAAACATTCCAGAGGATTTATGGCTGTATTGCTTTGTATTATGTATGGTGGCTGCCCCATCTTACAGCTATTATACACTGGAGATTCCTATCCCCGTCCTCTCATGCAGAAGGACCTGGCATGCAGAGTGTACGAGAGGACAACTGCTGTCAGATGGATGTCTATCAAATGATCTGCCAGCCAATCCATTCGTCAGACTGAACATCAGCTTATCAGAGTGGGTTCTGCTGTGATTTGGTGTTTTTGTGTAGTATTTAATCTTTTCATAAATGAGAAAGAAGGGATTTTTCTCAGCTAAGTTGTGATGTGGTTGATCTATACATTTTATATCTGTATATGTATATGCAGATGGGAGGTGTGGTCAGGCACTGGCTATCATTGTCTGTAGAAATCAATCCTGCATGGGATTGTATCTTCAAAAATGGGATTGTTTGAAGATACAACCACAAGAGGGCACTCTTAGTCCTTTTCAGTTTGGGCTTTGATTTTCTTCCCAGTGTGTTACAAGTCTTGTTACAGGCATGTGAAGTAGCGTCAAGAACTATTCATCACATTCTTATTCAGCAAGTTCTATCAGCTAGAGAGTAATGATAATGGTAATGGTATCCTGATACCCATTTCCCAAAACCAAAGTTGCTAACCAGTTAGCGACGTAGTTTGTTGGCAGTGGTCAATTACATAGCAATCAACAAAGTTGCTATTGCTAACTGTTCCCTCATCCATATATCAATGGTTTGGGCAGACAAACCCCGGGTTGGTAGGTCTATTGGTTGGGCATTAGGGAAGATCCATATGACTTACAAAGCTACATGTTCTCAGGTGTGTTAACTCAGCCAGAAACACCTGTACAGTAGAAGAAGGTTCAGTAATATGTACACTAGTGCAAATGAGTATGGTTTGTCATCCTTGTTTGATGCATCTTCTCTGACTCATCTTTACTGCATTTAAATATAGGAACAGGGTCTTGAAAAAAAAAGCATTTTGGACAATGTTCTCTAACACGTTGGTACATACATACATACATGCACACGTACATACATACATACATACATACATACATACATACATACATACATACACACACATACATACATACATACATACATACATACATACATATGAGGAGCCCTTCAAGACATTATTCATTCTGGCCCTCTCACATACATATATTCTCACTCTCACATACATACATTCTCCTGTCACATACATACATTCTCCTTGCACATACATACATTCTCTGTTCACATACATACATTCTTCTTGCACATACATACATTCTGAAAAGAGAATGTATGAATGTGTGAGAAGAATATATGTATGTGAGAGAAAGTATAGTGGAAACGGAAGCAGTATAGTGGAAACGGAAGGTGAGGCATTTATCAAGCTGTGATTGGCTGAAAATGTCCGGTCCTGATCCTAATGGGATGAAGGTAGTGTAGCTAATACGGTATTATGGAGGAACTCGAGGCAGGTGCACTAAACGAAGCCATCGCGGTCCTGGGGGAGATTTTGGCCTCCCTGCATTTAGCCAACATATCCACAAATGATCACAAAAGAGGTACACATTTTTATCAAGGAGATTCTTCGCTCCAAACGCCCAAAATCTGACAGACTGCAAATAAAAGAGCTATCTACAGCAGACAAGCACCACAGATCAATATCGCATGACTATTTCGGGTTGACTTTACGCTATTCTCTTCATCGGACACTTACTGTGGGAAGATGTGTTTTCTGCTTAAACGACACACGTTACTAATTTTAAATGTGGGGTTTTTAGCCAGCATTAACCCCATAAACGTACCGCCTGTAAATCATATATCCGTACGTAGTACAGGAGCAGAAATATTTTTCAGACATCTTTACCTTGTGTTACTGAAATTAATGAACTCTTCAACAATATTTGTGAAGCTTTACCTGTGTTGTGTAACTATACAAAGTGCAATGCATTACAATTATCAAGACACTAACAATAAAGTGCATACAGTATTTAGTCCACTTTTGCCTTGTTCAAGTGAATTGTAAAAAAAACTCATTATTGATTGCCTCTTGATTTACCTTACCATACTAGAGGACAGGAGAATGTATGTATGTGAGAGAAGAATGTGAATGTACAAGTAGAATGTATGTATGTGAGAGGAGAACCCTCACACATACACACACACACACACATACATACATACATACATACATACATATATGCATACATACATATGGAAAAGAGCACATTTCTAATCCAGCTCATAAGGTGATGTACTGGGCATCAGTTTGTGTTGAGTTATTTGCCTAAACAACACAGGTTTGCATGCCAGCCCAACGACTAGAAAGAGAGCTCAGAGAAGAGGCGATCCTTATAAAATATTAGTAATACACTAGTAATACTAGTGTCTTGATAACTATGAGCTAACTTGAACATTTCTTTTTCCCTGTTGGTGGCCACTGCTGTACCTGCATATGTGAGCCTGTTGGGGGTGCTGCACCAGGGGGAAGAGTAAGAGAGCTTTACTCCATCAGATCCCCCATCCAGATCTTTCCAAGAGGCATTCACACACACACACATTACTGTTAGAGGCTTAGTGCCTGAGTTTGTAAATTAGCCTGTAGGTAGATCCAGGAGTTTGGAAACAGACTTGTAACAATGTAGAAAGGAGACTTGTGTTTAATGATATTGGAATTCAAATTATCATTCTTCTAATGTATATCAGAATAATTTTTCATGTGGCTATATTAACACTGTAGGGTAATGAAAGGGGTTGCCATAGAATTGGGCTCAATATCATTTGCATGTTTCTCGATTTGCATGTTTTTGCATTTTTTTCTTTTCTTTTTTGTAAGTATGAGTATGCACTATTTTTAAACTTCAACCATACTGATATATATTACAGTGTTGATAAGCTGCTGTTCTGGGAATTCTGTAACTTCTGCTAATATCCACAGAGATACCTCACTTTTCAAAATGACATAGAACATTTTTATTGTTTGTGTGTTTGTTCTTGAAGTGGGCTTTTTGTTCTCACATTTGGAAATCCTTAGTCATCCACAGATGTTCACAGTGTTAACTTTGTGTAGCATTACTTGATAAGATTCACCCTGTGTGTGCCCCCTGACATACATTCACATACACTCATTGGGAAAAGAGTCTTATGATATTTCTGTCTGTGATGACCAAACATGAGCCACTCGTCTAACACTGCTCACCTTCAGGCGAACATGTTTAAGGGATTGTAGCAGAGTGAATCATCACCTTCTTGCCTTGCTTTTTGTCGTCTTTGTAGCCGAGGTAAAAGCAAACTATCTGGTGTAAGCAATCAAATGTAAAGACCGGCATCACAATTAGATTGGCAGCATAATAGAGCTGTCTTTTCATGGGCTGCTAATAGACCTACTCTACATAATGTGCAATAAGCATTTAATGAATAAATGACCAAATGCCCTCTGAATTGGTGACTAATGGGTACATTTTTATAAACTGGGTACATAAACGCCGTGGCGTGAGAGAACTGTGATAGAACTGCACACGCACACACACACTCACGGAGAAAGAGAGAGAGAGAGAGAGCAACAGCGGTATCCGCAGGTGTTATTTTATGTACACGTTTTAGTGTCATCAGTTTTCCTCAATTACGCAGTTTTTTGTCCGGCAAGCTGTTTGACGCAAGAGAAAACACAGCGTAGGTGACGCGAGGGGGTTCTATCAATCCGCGGCTGCATTTACGCGCGCTGAGCTACAAAACTGACCACTGTCAGTATCCAACAGTGTGGAACTGGTTTACATGCATACCCAATCGTGGTTAGTTACGCGCACGACAAAACTCCTGGCGAAAAAAGGCGTGAAGCGTTTTTGGCGTGTGTGCGAAAACTGGATTGGTAGTAGGGTAGTGTGAAGTTCGAGGAGGATCTTTCTAAAGTTTGTGAAGTGTGGTTCTGCGGAGACGGGAAAGGAGAGGACGGGGAGTTAAGAGGAGGAAATGGGGACGTTGCGGGATCTCCAGTATGCTCTTCAGGAGAAAATCGAGGAATTACGACAAAGAGACGCGCTCATAGACGAACTGGAACTTGAACTGGACCAAAAAGACGAGCTAATTCAGAAACTGCAGAATGAGTTGGACAAATACCGCTCTGTGATCAAGCCCGCCACGCAGCAGGTCACTCAAAAACGCACCGAACTACAGGAGCAGCAGCGGACCAAGCGCCAGGCGATCTCCGCTGAGCCGACCGCCTTTGACATCCAACAGCTTAGCCATGTCACTCTGCCTTTCTACTCCAAGAGCCCGAAGTAGGTCGAACGATATATTAGGAGTATAGTGAGCAGAAAATGTTGCGATACAGTATTTTTATATTTTCAGTAATGTAGGCTACTCGAGCCAAGGACCTTGGGGTGGATTTCTGAGAGCAGTAGACTACAGATTGTTGACATTACTACGTAGATAGACCAAAATCTGTAAATTCTATAACTTATTTCTACATAGAGCTTAGTTTTATTTTACGTGTATTTGTTCAAGAGGGCTTCATAATCAGTTCTGTGCTCTCATACTTCTCATAGGAAATCCCTTGCCATCAACAGATGTTCACAAATGACTCAGAATCACAAAGTACTCAGAATCCTCATGCATGCAGTCTTTGGAGTTGTCAGCATGGATGATGGGGGCAGTCTAGATGTTAGAAATGCTTTTCTAATTATGAATACACTGATTCACATGACCACAAAATACACTGAGCTCTTTTACGAGATTTGTCATCAATCCTGATAATGGATCCTGTGAGGCCATCTGTGATGTGTGGCCACATAGTTGAGCCTTTGCTTGCCTTTGTTTCGCCTATTTCACAGGTCTTGTTTTAGTTTGTGTTCTGTGGGCCAAAAACATTTTGTTTTACCCAAGTGATTTCTCTCCATGGATGTCAGCTAAAAATGGGTTTCCCCACCTGCCTGCAGTCACAGACCTGTGAAATCTCCCTTGTGTGTGAAAAATATCACACAGGTTGGTTGGGTTCTGCTTCTAACCAGGGGCATTGCGGGGCACCAGATGTGACCACTTTCCATCACCACTATATTATTTTGGGGATGATATGCTATATCACCTGCAAATGTGAGTGAGAGAATGTGCATGCTTGTGTGTGTGTGTATGTGTGAGAGAGAGAGAGAGAGAGAAAGAGAGAGAGGGGTGGAGGGAGAGGAACATATAGAGAGGTTCAGAGATGTGCGTCATTTAAAAGAGAGGACAGGTATGGAGATGTGTGTTATTTCAAAGAGAAGAGAGGTATGGAGATGTGTGTTATTGAAAGGAGAGGTCCATTAATCTGTGTTACATCTGTCGCAGCTTCCAGGCGACACAGCTGGAAAGCACATTAATCCACTGGCCCCATTTTGCTGCTGTGTTTGGCTGGTAAATGCATCCAATTTCACAGAGGTAAATGCTGTATGTGTTTGCAACTGTGTGTGTTTTTGTTCACATGTAAACATTCAGAGTAACTTTGAGTTGTTCTTTGTTAGTGATGTTGTTTAGTACATGCCTGAAAAAGGACCACACCTTTGTTATAAAGTTTGTTCATGGGCTGTTGAAGGAAAGTTGTGAATTATTCATCTGAAGTGTTTTAAACAAATATTTGATTCAAAATAGTAACTTTTTTATTGTATTCAGTATAGTGTCAAATTATTATCTGATGAGGCAGCTAATGGTCAGTTAAAGTCCCTGGACTTCATATCTGTTTGGGCAGCATAGTCCTTATTATTATTATATTTTTTCAGTTGAATGCACTGGCCTGTGTTTAAACCTGTTCATAAAGCTACATTTTCCAATGTGCAAACAGTTTCATTACCAAACTAAATAAAAAACAAACCGCAGTGCCAAAGAGTATAATGCTAACTTTGGCAGGCAGCACACCATGTTAGGTTAGCAGTCAGAAGTTTTGGACAAGTTTAGCACATTGCTTGTTTCTGAAGGCAATAACAGCCCCAGGTCATAAAGTGGCCTTTAATCATTTGCCTCATTTGCAGTTGGCCCTGATGCAAAAACACAACAAAACAACAACACAAGAAGATTTTTGTAGCCAGCTGAAACCGTTCCAAAAACTCTGATCTAGTTGATCTGATTGATTGGTTGATATGGAAGCACAGTCTTGATGATGGAGTACAAAAGTGTAGTATGTCCTACTCCACAGTGAGGCCAATGGCTGCCATGTTGGAGCCATCACTGATTGAGGCCAAGAAAACTCTTTCCAATTTCATTTCCGTGCCTGTGTCCCCATTCAGTTTGCATATTCAGTCTGTGACGTACCAAATTTTCTCATTCTTATTCCTACTGACAGCAGTTGGTGACCTTAAATGACAGTGCTAGACGTTTTTTTGAGACTGGACGATCCATTTAAGCAATGTGCTCATCAAAACATGCTGTGTGTCATTTTTATGGACATCTATTAAACATCTGTCATTTTGCTAACATTCTGGCTACTTCCTACCGGGCTGACAGTAGTTATTCTGACCCCTTCCTCAATCTGTTCCTGCTGGGTCACGTCTCTCTCCTCCTCCGAATACACCTGAATAGCTTCTTTGTTTCTACTCTGTTGCACATCGGTGCACTTGATGTTGACGGCCCTGTGGTCAAACTTGTGGTGGCAAACTTATCTGTAGCACATTTCCATTTCCACAGACGCAAAGTCACTTCTCTCTTACTCCTGTCGAACTCCAACGGCAAAATAACCTTGATAACCTTGGTCAAGGGGGAGGAGAGAGGTGGTCAAAGGGAGGCCTGAAAGATTTCATTGGGCTAGCCCAAAGGCCTTCAGGAAAATCAACCAATGAGCTGTGTTTTGCATCTGATGAAAATATTTATAATATATAAATGGGCACGGCCCACTGGGCATCGCCCATTATGCCAGATGGCCTGTCCATGCCTGAATACAGTGGTCAGACAGTATAAAATGCAGTACTATAGAAGTGTAGCCCATTGCTAAGATCTGCACGCTAACTTCAGTGGATGCCTGGAAAACACAAAGCTATAGATTTTTTGACATTGCATCAGCAGCGTTATTTCTAAATATTTTTATTTTATTTTGATCTTATTATGAAAAAAGCCACGTTGCACTTAAGACATGTAAATGTACAGTTAGCTCCACCGGCTAGTGAAGCAAAGGCTATGAAATAAAGCCTGTAGCTTGGCCCTTGGCTGCTGGTACATACTCTCAGTCCCATGAGCAAAGTCTTTTTCTCCACTTTTATTTATTAATGCAGTCATTGTGCTGTGCTGGTGCGACACAGAGCCAGTGGCCTAAACCCCCTGCAGACATCAAATAGGCCATACTGGCACTGGAAACACTTTGAGCTTTTTGCTTTTATTGTGATAAAGGACTATGAAGAGAGGCAGAAGTAAATGACAAAAAATGCCTATAAAAACTCAGACTCAACTTTGTGGTCCCTGTGTGCACCTGCCCCTACACGGGGACCAGCTGTGCCACAGCAACCCCGTGCAAAAGGAAAAACTTCCTTTTAAATGGGTAGAAAAGCAAATCTGTGCAAAGAGGGGAACCTACTGCTTGAGGTCATGCAGACCTCATACTAGAGAGTACATAGAAGGAAATAGAGCCCATGAGGAAATGAAGGAGGACTATGAGGAGGAGGAATATTGTAATTATAATATTATAGGAGGAATATTCTCCACTGGAGCAGCTGGTTATGTTGGATGGATGGTCCTGGCTTATGCTGTCCTGTGTATGTACACTCTCACCATCTTCTGTTTGCCCACAGCTCTAGAGTCATGCTCTTGGACCCATTGCCTCAATGTTATAACCTTCACCCTAAATACCTGTGGCATTCACAGTAAGAACTTGCAAATAAGAAACTTGCTTGGACAGTAATTTCTGGACAAATCTGTGAGCTAGCCCTAACATACAAACATGGCCACTTTATGTTTAGTTAGCTCTACTTAAAGAGTTAGTTGTTGGGGGTATGGATGTTGCTGTGTAGTGACAAGACTGTTTTTATCAGTTGGCTAACTTAGAGTAGTTAGCAACAATGGTTTTGGGAATTACACTCCAGAGGATCATACCTAGTGTCAATTTTTTGTCTCTGGAGAAAAGTTACAGTGTATGTGTGTGTGTGTGTGTGTGTCTGTGTGTGTGAGCTTGTGAGTGTGTGTGTGTGTGTATATGTGTGTGAGAAGGATGAGCAGACACTGAAAAGTTACAGTGTAAGTGTGTGTGTGTGTGTGTGCGTGTGTGTGTGTGTGTGTATCAGTATGTGAGTGTACGTATCTATGTGTGAGTGTGTGTATGTGTGTACGTATCTCTCTGTGTGTGTCTGTGTGTGTTTGTATCCATGCATGCGTGTGTGTGTTGTGTGTGTGTGTGAGAGAGAGAGAGAGAGGGATGAGGAGATGCTGAAGAGACCCAGTTGTAAAAAGCTGGAAGATGTAGCTGGTGGAGGTGATGGTGGTGGTGGTGGACGATGGAAGCTGGGGGTTGTGTGGCTGCACTTCAGGAACCTGTGAAGAAGTCCACATCCTCTCAGGATAAACCCCAAGTAGAACAAACAGCAGCTTTCCCCCTCTCTTCTTCCTTTCTCTTGGATACACTTATACCTATATACACACATTCACAATGACGGGAAGACTCTTACCCTCTTTCTCCTTCATTTCTCTCTTACACACTTTCATCAATGTAGACACATTCACAAACACAATGACATGAGGACTCTCTCTCTCTCTCACACACACACACACACACACACACACACAGAGACACACACACAAACACAGACACAAAATAACATGAAAGCTGTCTCTCACATATCCACGCACTCACATACACACACACACTCACGCACACACAAAATAACATGGAAGCTCTTTCACACGCACACACACACTAAGCGCTGTACTGAGCTGGAGGACAGGAGGTGCGCTGAAAGCTAAGTTGTCATCCTGCTCGTTGGGACACGGCATTGGAATGTAAACAGGGTTTGACTTAGAGTGTGTGTGAGAGCATGGGAGTGGATGTGTGTGAATGTCTAAATGTGAAGCCTGGGTTACTGCCAGCAGGAGAATGTCATTCTCTGTGTATGTGTGTGTGTGTGTGTGTGTGTGTGTGTGTGTGTGTGTGTGTGTGGATGTTTGTGTGCATGTGTCTGTATGCGAGACAGCATGTGTATCTTTGTTTCTGTCTGTGTGTGTGTGTGTGCGTATGTGTGTATATAAGAGATAGTGGATGGAGTGATCCCTCCTCAGCATAATTTGTTCAAATTTGGGAGATAAATGAGAAGCTTGACCTGATTCAGTGCCTGCCCCTGTTGTGGTCTAGTGTGTGGCTATTAAGTCACTCCAGGACAGGCTGCGCTGGTCCGACCGAATAGTACCCAGAATGCACAGCTCTGTATGGGTGGTCAGGCAACAGGGCTGAGGGGTCACTTTCAGTAAAGTTCCTTTGCGATAAGTGAATCGGCTCCCTACTTGCCTAACGATATGAAGAATCCGGAGCACAAAACTTGTTGCCGTTGACAGCAGTTATTATTTTTTTTTGCAGTGGTCATTATTCAAGCAATAAGCCATGAGAGGCCGTGGATTTGCACTGGAGTTAGAACAGCTAGAGGGTGTTGTTTGGCACTAGGTGAAGCAAAATTGTGTGTTTGGGCTGGATTTACATCAGCTTGGAACGCCATTCAGCCAATCACAATCAAGGAAACGAACAAGCAGTAGGAATGTCAGACCTCAGAACACTAGAAAGGCCCATTCAAAGTCAGTGGAACCTGCTGCAGAATTCTGGAAAGGCAAATAATAAGGTGTATTTTAAACATGACCAGCCTCATTATTCACCCCGATACAAGTCTCCTAGCAACCAGAGACTCGCTCACAGGAAGCTCTTCTGCTTTCCCTCTGTTACTTTCTACTTTTGGGAGACTGTGCATTCTTCTCTCTCTCTCTTTCTATCTCTCTCTGTCTTTTCCCCTTTGTTACTGTTTACTTTGGGGAGACTACATTCTCTTTCTCTCTCTCTCCCTCTCTCTCTTTCTATCTCTCTCTCTCTGTCTTTTCCCCATTGTTACTGTCTACTTTGGGGAGACTGCATTCTCTCTCTCTTTCTATATCTCTCTGTCTCTCTCATGTCTCCTCTCTTTCAGTATCCTCTGTGTTTGTGTGGAGGTATTTTTGAAACGTGGGGAATGCCATATCACTCACAGCAACAGCTCTCAGGATTAGGGGTTCTCTATATTTGCATAGGAGTGTGTAATGTGTACAGGTGTGTGTGTGCGTGTGTGTGTGTGTTGGAGCATGCACTGCTTGTAAGAATCCCTCCTTGTCTGTGTTGGTCTGTTTTTCAGCCCTGGGTTTACAGTCTTGTAACTTGAGATGGACTTAATGGAAGTAGCAATATGCTCCTTTAAGAGGTGTGTTGTCTAAGTCGCCTAAGTGTAGTGCCAGCTAGTCAGCCATGAGCCAGAACACTGGAGGAATCTAGGAGTCTACTCCTTCATGACATAAACACCCTTCCATATGGTCCCCTCACCTGATTTGATGTGAATGTCTATCACAGACATTACATGCATATGGTCTATGCTATATATGTACAACATATGGTCTATGTATCTATACATTACATGCTCCCTATAAACATCTAGGTTGCCTGCTCTCTCCCCTCTCCCTTGACTTATCCAGCCATACTCTGATATAAAATATGATGCACATTTGCTATTTATTTTACTGATATAGTACATGACAAACATTTATTATTTCTGTTACATATGACACACATACATAGTCAGTGCTAGACTATACAATTCTGCTGTCAGAAAACTATTTTTGAATGAACCTTTTAGATGTTAATTCTCATGTAAAAATATGCTCAGTTGAACGTGTAGCTCAGTGTGTGTGTGTGTGTGTGTGTGTGTGTGTGTGTGTGTTTGCAGTGTGCCCTGGGACTTAGCACCCTGCTCTGAGTCAGTGGGTGCTGGTCTCTGCTGTTGAGGGACCCCTGCAGTGGTCTGGTGTCAAACCCACTTTGCTCCACAGACACTAGGTATGATCCTCTGGAGTGTAATTCCCAAAACCATTGTTGCTAACTACTCTAAGTTAGCCAAGTTAGCAACTCTGTGCCATAACAGTGCCATTGCCAACCAACTAAGTTGCAAACTGCTAACAGCTATGGTTTTGAGAAACACACCCCAGGCTGGTTTGCCAGTATGGCTAGAGAGGGATTAGTTGTCCTCCCCTTGGTCTTTGCATGCTAACGCTGATAGATACGCAAAGAGTGAAGAGTGATGGGAAGTGACAGCTATGATGTCACAGTGGCACGTGTTCTTCAGAAGCACCTGGTCACTTGTACAGACTTTTAATCCCTTTTGTGTTGAACTGTATGTGTTGTGTTTTGTATACATAGCCTGCGGCCATAGTCAGTGCAATCTCCTGAGCTGAGATGATGTTCACACACACACACACGCACTCACACTCACTTGCATGTGTGCATGCATACACAAACACACACACACACAGACACACTCACTTGCATACGTGCATGCATACACACACACTCACACACACAGACACACACATGTTTTTGTTTCCCATACAGCCAGGGGCCACATCTGTGTGTGTGTGTGTGTGTGTGTATGTGTGTGTGTGTGGTGGGGACGTGCTCAGGCGATGCTTCTCTAATGTGTGACGACTTTGTCAGCCCTCTGAGGTGTTCATTCAAATCGGACGACTTGAAAAGGTTATGCTACATATTCAACAGTGCACATTTTGCATATCACAGATCACATGTCAAGGGGTGTGTGTGTGTGTGTGTGTGTGTGTGTCTGTGTATCTGTGTGTGTGTGTAAACAGCTACTTGACTGTAAAATAGAGTGGCACTGAATTGAATGTGTTTATCTAATTAGTTTCATGAAGCCCTGTGATGCTACATGCCATGATTCACATGGGACCAGGTTCAGCAAAGCTGTAAGTTATATTGGATTGGAGCTGTGATGAGAACACATCTCAACATTAGACAGATCACCAATAGCTACTGCAAAGGCAGCCTGGTGGATAGCTTTGTGCTGTGTGAACATTAGTAAACCTCCCTCCCGAAGCCTTAACGGTTGTGCCAGTACGTGAAACTAGCACGCTTGGGTTTAACTCACTCACAGTCTGTGGTGCTGTGAGTCGTCGGTTTGAGCCCGGGCATATGCAGGTCTGTATACTGTGCTGGTTGATGTGGTACTGCACTTCAGTAGTTTTACATGTCATATAGTCATTGACCATAAATGATTAGGTCAGAAGTAACCAGTCAAATATTTAGGCAGAATTTACATTTGTGAAGAAAAATATTTTAATACGGCCATGAAATGATGTGCATGACAATAAACTTTTGAAGCTGTGTTTGCCCAGTCAAGTGCTTATGGTAATACAGTGGCACGATTGAGGGATGGGGGGCTCCAAATGTGTTTGGCAGTGAGGGACCCCCTGCTGTTGCTAAACCCAACTGCTTGAGTGTCCTTTGCTGTCTAATCACATGTAGACACTTAGCCCTGTTTGAGTCATTAGGAGCCACAGAAACAAAACAAAGGCACGTTGCCATGCTGCCAGCAAACACCTGTTTTATGAACACCATTTTTATTTTATCTCCATTGTGGCATACACACACAAAGTACACACACACATACACAACACACACACACACGTAGCACTGTTGGATAGCCCACCCTAGTCTTGTTTTTTTCTTTATTTGGTCACAGTGTTGGTCTGGCCTCTCTGAGAGGTCTTGCAGTTGCCATGGATCACGTAGGTTTGTCCATAAAATGGACAATCCAATCATTTCTTTTTCTTTCTTTCTTTCTTTCTTTCCTTCCTTCCTTCCTTCCTTCCTTCCTTCCTTCCTTCCTCTATAAAATGTGCAGGTCCAAGGAGCTGATCAAAGAAGCTATCTTGGATAATGACTTCATGAAGAACCTTGAGATGTCCCAGATCCAGGAGATTGTAGACTGCATGTACCCGGTGGAGTACGGCAAAGAGAGCTGTATCATCAAGGAGGGCGATGTGGGGTCGCTCGTCTATGTAATGGAAGGTGAGACCCTCACACACACAAACACACACACACACACGTCCATTTCTAGAAAGAGGGCCATTTTGGTTGTGTGTGTGTGTGTGTGCAACTGAGTAGTCTGTGGAGTCTGTGGAGCCTCTGATGCAGCTCATTGATTCAGTGTGTTTGATATTCTGACTCCAGGGAGACTCTCAATTGATCCAATCAAAGTTTGTCACTGCCAACAAAGGTTTTCTCTTTCCCCCAATGCTCTGATCAATACATCATCTCATCCCCAATATATGGCTTGTGTGTGTGTGTGTGTGTGTGTGTGCGTGTGTGTGTGTGCGTGCACGTGCGTGTGTTTGTGTGTGTCTTAATCACTTGGTGAAAGCATCATCACCAGGCTGTTATTCGCCGTTGCGCGTCACACAACTATTTATCCCATTCAGCGTGACATGTCATATCACTCTGCTCTTCTCTCCCATTATTACTCTCTGTGCCTGTGGAATGGCACCCAACACCTAGGGATTGAACAACCAGCAGGATTAGATGTGCTTTGCTACTGAGATATGCTTTGGTACTGAGACAGTCGTGTGGGCCACACTGAGACTATGTACACACAGAAACTCTGGCAGTATTTTTTCCTTGTGGATTCAAAAAGATCTGCCTCCATACATATAGTTTCCAGAACGGTAAAAACCGAGTGAAAACGATGTAGTACGCATGCCAAGACAGTAGGTGGTGCGATTGGCGAGTAGAGGTCAGAGCATCAGGTGAAGGATTGACATGAAGAAATGACATTAAACACAGCAAATGTTTATGATACACAATGTGAAGCAGAGGTGTGGCTGGGATGTCATCTTTAGGTGGGCATTAGGCTCGCTTGGGGAGGCAAAAATAATATAAAATAACACTGAATGGGGCAAAACAGGGGTGGTAGAGTTTGTTTTATAGTAGCATTGTTGAATATATGTTGTGTGGACAACACGTTGCTGATGTATAGGGTAATAGCCTATATAACGCTCCAGCTCCAGCATTCTCCAGCACCTGTAGCTCAACCAACACAAGGGTACTTTTTTCCCCCAGAAAAAAAAAGAAAAATTATATGTGATTTCCTGCATTCTGGTGTATTTTCACAGGTTGTTACATATCTTATTTTTATAGCAATTAATTCAATGGCTTAATCCTAATGCAAACCCAAGTACTTGGCTGGCATGGCACTGACCTGACTTGGCTTCATGACTGATTCATGCCAGTTAAGTCTTTGAAGGCTCAAGGCTTAGAAGGGACACTGGAATTCATCATATTCATGTAGGCTGCTCTGATTTTTAGAGGTTTTAATTAATTCTCAATTGCAGCTTGCAAAACTGGAATAAGGTCATTTGTCATTTTTGTGCGCTAGCTAACATTTAGGCTAACCACGGGCTATGTGTCTGAATGATTGCAAAAGCATGCAGCTGCCTTATGAGCTACATATATCATTTTAGCAAGAAAGAAAAATGCAGGGCACAGGTAATAATTAGTGAAAAAAAACAATAAGTTAAAATAGTATTAATGATAATTCAAAACAAGATTGGTGCATACCTGTATGATATTTGTAGACCAGCTAATTCAAATATTGAATAGTTTAATCTGTGGCACTAAGCAGTTTTACGTGGATAGGGTTGAAGAGCCTGTGAATGGTAGCCTATATTTTGTAAAAGTCAAATTTAATATTACTGATAAAAGCTAAAAGTTCAGAGAATATACTTAGAAATAGTGATACCTTTTTTTCAGCCTGGAGTGGTCATAGGGCAGATTTTTTTTCAAAAGGGGCCGGTCATATGTCTGGAGGGCAGTAACCCCCTTAGCCACGCCCTGATGTGAAGTGAATCTTACACACACAAGTTTGTTTGGAATTATACATTCTTCTAACATGCTACTTTTAAGACTAATAAACTTTCAAGTTGAAGGTTTGTGAGGCCTGTTACATGTGTGTAGTAATTTAGGTAGAACAAGTTCCACAGAGCTAACATTAAATTTCTATGGTAACGGGAAACAAGCATTTGGGAAAAGGAAAAGACATTTTCTAATAATGTGACAAACTGACTGACAGACACAGTGTTTTGGGATGCTTGCCACACATTAGGGGTGGAGCTGGAGCTATGTGCTCATCGTTGCTACCGTTTTAGCATTTTGCCTATCCACATGGTAATGGTAATTGTGATATTTTTCCACTCTGGGACCCGTTCTCAAAAAATATTGTTTCAGGGCACTCACAATGCCGGTCCCGTGTGAGAATGATAAACAGATGAAAGGCCAAAACAATAAAATACTTTCTCGTTTTGACCTAAAATTGTTCCTGTGTATACGGACCCTGAGACTGGGATTTTAAAACACATACCAAAAACAGACACACAAATACACACACACACACACACCATAAACAGACGCACAACACAAACACACAGACACATACCACAAACAGACAGACAAACACACACATGCGCGTAAGCATACACACACACATACACACACACAAAGATGTCTGCCACCAGACCGAAAAAACAAAAGTGCATTTCTTGTATTTGACTTCTCTAATTGTGTCCATTCTCTGGCTTCTGTGGAATGTGTATGAATGGTTGATTGGAGTTGTGCTTTGTAAGCTGAATTACAGCAGGAAGCTACTGAAAACTTGGCAGGGGACTACTTGTTAAGTCAGCACATCTCAGTTAGCAAATGAAGACCGTTTTCTTCCAGCCAATACAAGCCAATACAGCCAATATAAATATCTGATAAATAGATAGCTTGCTGCAGCCTGCCTAGCACCACTTTTCATTAAGACAGACAGACAGACAGACAGACAGACAGACAGACAGACAGATAGATAGATAGATAGATAGATAGATAGATAGATAGGTAGACAGACAGACAGACAGACAGACAGACAGACAGACAGACAGATAGATAGATAGATAGATAGATAGATAGATAGATAGATAGATAGATAGATAGATAGATAGGTGACTCATATCACTTTTATTAACATACCCAAAAATGAACTGACTAAAGACCTGTGTTAGATTGCTATTCCAAAGTCAGTATATTGATATGTTATAGCACCAAGTTAATCCTTTGACTGCCACTGCTCTTTCAGATGAGTTGAAAAGTAAGCCATGTGAACCATGCAGAAATTTGTCTTTCTTCACTGGAGATTACATTTGTCAATTCAGATTCATCACTATCTGAAGCCATCTTGCCATTTTTAACCACCATGAGAGAAACTCTCCAGTTAGGACTAATCGCAAATAGCTCAGTGCCTCCAGATATTCTCATTGTATACATGAGCATTCTCTATGCTCATCTTTCTTAACTGATTTTCCTCTGTATGCTAATAGCAATCCCGCTCCTGCTCCACCAGGCGGGTGGCAAGAAGCGATGGTTAAGGTGTGGCTAATGGAGACCATTCTACAGTCGCTTTAGCATGATAACCTATTCTTCTCTGAGTGGCCATGCCTTTTGTTCAATGAGTCTGTGTGTGTGTGTGTGTGTGTGTGTGTGTGTGTGTGTGTGTGTGTGCGCATGCATGTGCATATGTGTGTATGTGTGTGTGCATGTACGTGTGTGTGTGTGTGTGCATGTGTGTATGTACGTGTGTGCGAGCGTGTGTTTGTCCCATTGAAGCCTAATTGCGGTGAAAGGAGAAGGTTGTCAAGCACCCTGGATGTCCTAATGAAGCTCTAAGCAGTGTAATCACACTGGCAAAGGCCCGAGGTACGTGAGGTGGTGGCCAGGAGACTAAGGGAGGCTGACAGATGGGAGAGAGGAGCAATCCTTTGTCTGTCTCAGGGAATGACTGGACTAAGGTGATTAGGGCCATTTGGTCCCAAAAGGACTGATTATGTCTTTGTGTGGGGCTCTTTTTTTGTTCCACCAGTGTCTCAGCTCTCTCTCTGTCTGTCTTTCTGTGTTACATACACACTCTCTCCCTCTCTCTCTCTCTCTCTCACACACACACACACATGTACACGTACATGCACACATACATAAACACACACACACACACACACACACACACACACACACACACACCACACACACTTTCTTCCTCTCTGTGTTCCTGTTCTAGTAGAACTGAAATGGCTGAGAAGTTGAGGTGGGGGGGTGTTTAGACTGGAGCTGTCCCTTTTACACACTGTGCCACCCTGGGCACCTTTGACACCTCCAATAAACCTCTGTCAGGCCTGCACACATTAAACAGGCCAATTACAAGTGGGACTTAACATTCTGGTCCTGGGCCTTCCTCCCTCCAGACGACCTGGCACCTTGACTCTGTCCTTATTCCCAAGAGTGATAGCTCTCCCCCTCCCCAGCCCCACATGACTTTACTGGATGCCTGAGAGAATGATTAGATAGTCACTGTGTGTGTATGTGAGTGTGTGAGTATGTGTGTGTGTGTTTATGTGTGGGTGTGTGTGTGTGTGTGTGATGTGGAGGGAGGTCTGGAGGGACTGCTGATTGATGGCCACAGTGTAGAAGGGATCTGGGATAAATGTGTTCAAACTGGCTATTAACGGGTCTCAAAAAGTCCTGTGTGAGTTTTTTTCAAAAGTGTTTTTACCCCTGAGGGTCTGCATACTGTGTTGTGTTTGCTGTCTGCACAGCCAGGAATTTGTACTTGGTCTGAGGCGGATAGCTAACATTTCTAGAGATCTTTTTCTTAGCCTGGTGTCAATAATTACAATATCATCTTATAGAATATATGAAAAATCTACAATAACTCCTATTATACATGGAAATGTTAATAAATTAACATAGAATGACATCCACAATAACTTTTGCGGACCTCAATATTTCCCATTTCCATGGGTTTATATTCACATTCCTGGTCTTGCTCATATTTAGTTTTCCTGGATGTTTAAAGAGACTTTGCTTTGTGCGTAAATGCGTAATGTAAATTTAAATGAGATGTACCTATATAGCAACAATAAACCCAACCTGAAGGCCCACGGTTCTACCATACGATCACGGTTCTACTATACCTTCAAGGTTCTACTATATACTCACGGTTCTACCATGCGCTCGCGGTTATACTGTACGCTCACAGTTCTAATATACATTCACTCTTATACTGTACGCTCACGGTTCTACTATACACTCACTGTTCTACTATTGTGTACATGGGTGCTCTCAAAGTACAGCACACTTTCACTGTTGCTTTATAAACAGTGCAGGCCTCGTTTGACCTTGAAACAAAAACAATTCAGTCAGGACCACTTTAGAGAAATAAATTATGTGGACCTCAGTACTTAAGTGAAAGTACAAATAACCAGCAAAATACATACTAAAGTAAAACATCAACAGTCATAATTAAGTAAAAGTAATCATAATCAAATAAAGAATTTGCTTTTAAATGTACTTAAAGTGCTAAAAGTAAAGCACTGCTAGCAAGTAAGTACTGGTACAATATGGTGTCTCTTAATGGTCTATATTTCAGTAAAAAATATAGAATGATTAACTACCATATGAAACTGCACAAAACTCCTAATTATTCCATGGAAATGCTGACAACCAAAATTGCTACTTGAAGGACAAAGACAAAATGTCCACTAATACTGATTGAAATATTTTAATGACTAGAAAAAAGACTAGAATTTTTTTTTGCACAAATGGCATGGTCATGACATGCGGTACACATTTGGATAACAACCATTTTATCCTGGCTATAGAGATACATGTCTCTTGAGAGATCATGGCCCATTCTACCATCCAAATGCTCCATCTTCACCCTTGTAATTGTCGACACCAGTGTTGAAAGTTTGTAACAGTCGTGGAAGATAATTTTAGTCAAACTGGGATGCAAATTCATACTAGTGGGGCAGCATGTCTCGCAGCAACTTGGGACTATACATATGAAAAGACCAATAGTCACACAGAACAAACACATCAGGTAAGGTGGATCGTCCATAAAGTATAGTCATAAAGTGACCTAGCAGGTAACAAACTCTAATTAGCAAGCATGACTGCTAACAATGGTAACGCTAAGTCCAGAAGAGAGACACTCTGGCCCAGACAAAACATAGCAAAACATTTTATATTTCACCCAATGGGATGAATGGGTACCTTGATGTTGCAATCTGCGAAACATATTCACATAAAACAATGTATCTGATTGGTTTAAACTTCTGAGACATCCACACAGCCCAGGAAACTTCAAAAACAAGTGAAAGCCTGAAAAAAGGATGCATTTTAGAAATGTAGTGGAGTAAAAGTATAGACAATAGCCACAAAATTTAGTGAATTAAAATTAAAAGTATTTTTTTTTTATTTGAGTAAGGTACAGATACATGAAAAAAACACTTAAGTACAGTAACCAAGTATTTGTAATTTGTTACATTCCACTATTCCTTCATAACATTCTTTCAGTACATTCTAAGAAAGCTGAGAGTATGTACACAGAAAAAAATATCTTTGGTGGTATGGCTCTGTTAGAAAGATTGAGACCATAGAAAGATTAAAGCAGGAGGAGCAGCAGCAAGAACTCCCCTTGGGATACAGAACAGTGCAGACGTCACTGACCTCATTTATGTGATCACAATAGGTAACTCTAATAATCCATTCTGCTGCGTTTACTTGCACTGTGCAGAAAGATGCAAACATGAACAATCAGTTGCACCTTTAATGCATGTGACTCACCACGCTTCTTGGGTGATGAATGGAACTACTGGGGGAAAAAAACTAATGAATGAATCTGAGGTAATGAAGAGCTGATTGTGTGTGTGTGTGTGTGTGTGTGTGTGTGTATCTGCACGCCACAGGGAAGCTATTGTTACTGGCCCATCTAACAAAGCAATTCCTGTGCTACAAAGAGATCATCGCCTGTGCCTGTTTCTCATGTGTGCGTCTCTCTCTCTCACTTCTCACTGCCATCACCATCATCTCCCCTTCTACTGAAGCCTCTGATGAAATCACTCGAAATAGTGCATTCTTTCATCTGCTGGAGATGGGATGTGCTATTGAGCAGGGGCTGTGGAGCAAGACAGGATCAGTCACCGGTCACATCCGCACAGTTATGCTAAGCTAAAGCTAAGCTCAGCTATGCAACACTACGCTAAGCTAAGCTAAGCTACCTGCCATTTCCTACTGGTTTAGCCCCTGATGAAATAACAAAGCTGTTATCTTTGTCACACATGGCACTTCATACATATTTAGTTCGGTTCATTTGTCTTGTGAAGGTATGACTTGACAAGCTTTCCACACCCAACTCCCAAGAAGAAAGGAGAAAGCAAACTGTATCACGTGAGAGATAAAAGACTTTAGACTAGGGGCTCTGAAGTTTTGTGTGGACACACACACACACACACATAGACACAGACGCCAAAACATCCACATAGCCAACACCTTTCTCTCGTTTTCTTTCGTTTTTATTTCTCTCTCTCTCTCTCTCTCTCTGTATCTCTCTCTCTCACGCTCTCTCTCTCCTCGTCTCTCTGAGGTGCATAGCAATTCCTAATGCACACAGCCTCCTCAACAGTATCCTTTGTTAGACTCATGGAAAGCATAATGAAGTAGCAGAAGTACACAACTTCACAAACTTTGCAGAGAAAAACATTACGTTGGTTGGCTAAGGAAACATAATGGTGGGTTGTGCAGTGAAGCAGTTTCTTATCATTACTCTCCCTGCTTCCACACATGCTCTGTAATGACTAGTAAAATATTTAAATTGCCTGGCTGAAATGAGAAGAGGATATTCAAGAGAGAGGGTGAATATGACCAATATGATAGATGAGAGAGAGAGGAAGAGAGAGGGAGGGTAAGAGAAAGAGGAATAGGGAGAGAGAGAGGGGGGGGGGGTTCATTGAGTTTAGAGAGTATCATCGTAGCCACTACAGATGTAGCTATACGCATTCATGAAGATATTTGTATGCGATTCTCTCTCTCTCTTTCTCCTTGGTAACACATACACAAACATGCACACATACACACACACACACACACATTCAAACTTACTCATTCTAAGTTTCTTTTCACCTTATCCACTCTCAATGCAATTTGTGTGTAAATGTCTTGTGAATGTGGAATGCAGACTAAACAGGCCTTCCTTTCTCTCTCTCTGTGTGTGTGTGTGTGTGTGTGTGTCTGTGCGCACATCTGTGTCTGACCAAATTGTCCCTCTTGCCTGAAAGGTCCCACAGTGGCTCTGTCGTGTTCACAAAGCCACTGAGTGAGGGAAATTACTGTCTGTGGTCTCAAATTCACAAGTTGCTGTTTTTGACCTATGGACCACATACATTATTTAGCGCTGAGAGCGCTGCTTGTAAAAGGTGAAGTCCAAAGTGAATCAGTCCACAGCCCTGTTGTTTAAGGTGTTAAATCTTCTGGATATTTTTCCTACAAACAGCACTTAGTGATCTCCAACAACAGGGATATATAATTCATGCCAATTTGTATCTTTAAACACACTCATAAATGGCTGCAATTGTCCTTCCATGTTGTGAGTGCTGTAGATTCTACTGATTAGGGAGTGTAAATATTTTTTACAGTAGTTTTATTCTTCACAGTGGGCACTCAGATAGACACACACACACAAACACACACACACACTCACACACACAGAACCCTCCAAACCTTCCGTTGCTAGTGCACACAAACCATGTTTATGGGAAAGAAGATGTTTTGGGAGTGCTGCTAATTTAGTCTCAAAGTTATAAATAGAATATTTAAACTAATCAAATTGTGTTTAATTGGATTGAATAGAATCAGAGATAATCACATAAACTTTTACCAGGGCTTGTTGATTTTCTAGGAACAGGCAAGAGAGTGATAGACAAAGACAGACAGAGAGAGATGTCCTTTGAAACCTCACTAATTAGCATTTGTGTCATATTGTAATGGGAGCGTGGTGTGTACAGGAAACAATATCCAGCTTTTCGTAGGCGCTAAATGTCACATTAATCTGTGCGCTAATGATGCTATCCCCTTAATTACCCCCTGTGAATACATATAAAAATACAGGCTCCAAGATGGCAGCCACGTATGGCATACCTAGTGTGTGTATGTGTGTGTATATGTTTATGAGAGAGGGGGAGAGTCTTTTCTGTAGCATAAATTCTTTACCCCTCAATCTCAATCAGTCCATTGTGTTTAAAAGTGTCACTGCAAACACAGAGCATATATATGACACACCTGAAGTATGGCCAGATCAGAAGAAGAACACACAGAAAGTGTGTGAGAGAGTTTGTGTGAGAGAGTGTGTGTGACAGAGAAGGAGGGACTTAGGGAAAGAGAGACATCTAATACTTTCTGAAAATATAGTTTCTTTCTTTCTGTGAGAGGTTATTTATTGCTTGGGTTTTAATAACAGCCAAGGTGTAGACATTTTAAAATAAACAATATCAGCCCCACAGTGTGTATGAGAATACTGTGTGTGTGTGTGTGTGTGTGTGTGTGTGTGTGTGTGTGTGTGTGTGTGTGTGTGTGTGTGTGTATGAGGGTATTGAACAGATGTGTATGTGTGTATCAGGCTATGGTGTGTAACTGGGAAATGTGCCTTAAATTCAAATTCTCAATCTAGCTCTCAGCTTCAGTCTAGTGATCACTTTGTATTCTTCCTCAGTGTCTTCCTGATGTTTGTGTTTATTCTGTCTTATTAGAGAGCAGAGTGCCATGCTCTTGAGGAATAAAGCTATCTAATGACTTTGGCACTTCCAACAGGGAGGACTAATGGTGTTGCAATCACAACCCACAGGAAGCCCTACTGGCACACTTGAACATAGTGAATTATTCAGCACTAATAGGTTAGAGTTAGCCTGGCATGGCTAGCGTAGCACCTCCTCTCATTGTCATTTATGGAGATGGTAGCTTGGTGCTAAATAAAACACTAGCGTTTCCAAGATAGGAGGCCCAGTCAGCCACCAGAAGGGATGACGTTAGTATCAAAATGAAAGTGGCTTTGGTAGAATCAGATGGTGGAATCAGCACGAGTAAACATCAAATGTTTTGGTCAGAAGAGGAAGTTGTTTCTTTCCTGACCTTTACTGTTTACTGGTGGCGGTTTGCATAGGTTAATTAAAGTATGAAGGTATGGTATGAAAACATGGAGTGGTGGTGGGACAGGGGATATAGATGCTTGTAGGCAACCGGAGGGTTGTAGATTTGAGTCCCGCTCTCCCTGACCCCATCAAAGCGTCCTTAAGCAAGACAAATTGCACCACTGATGGGTGAATGTGAGGCAGACATTGTAAAGCGCTTTAAATGCTTGTTGAAAAGCACTATATAGATGCAGTCCATTTACCATTTTTACCACAACATGTGGTTCATCACAGACTAAGTTTGTGAACTGAACTGAATGGGGCACAGAAAAACAAAACTGAACCGAAGTTTCTTTTCCGAAGGTTATTGGTTAGCGTTGGCTACCATTTCGCTATTCACTATATATTATTATTGTACAAAATATTCTTGTTTTTATTCCTACTTACAGTACTCTGCAGCCACAAACAACAGGTCTATGGGCTGATTGACTCCAGACTATTGCTTTTTTTTCTCAGGCTGGTCCAATGATTTAAAAGGTAATGCAAAGCTGGGCCAATCAAAATGTTGGTGTTGAAAAAGGAGAATGGCTGGCCTCAATTCACAGAGCACACCAGCTGCTCAAACCAGGTTACCTTGCAGAGACTTCAAACTACTTAAACAATCATGCTTTATAGGATGTGGGGTGCTATGGAGATGCAGATGTTTGTGTCTGTATAATAATGTCAATGTACAATATACATAAGGTATACTGTATAAAGGAAAAAAGCAGACAAATCAGTGGGTGAATTAGTATTAGCCAGCTTAGTCCATATACACCATTCTCAAAATTAAAGGAATTTGGTAACATCAGAAGAAGTCATGGATCACATCCTATGCACAGTAAACATGATCTGTTAGCCTACATGTCCCAACTACATATAATTTAACTAAGGCATATTGGTCGTTTTAATCTCCCAAGTGGATGAAAATGCATCAGCCATGTTTTGAGACATGGCATCGCAAGCGTAGAGCATTCTCTGTTAGCACACACTTGCACAAAGGGAAGAGGTTGGATCATTTTTCTTGCACATATTATGCTCCTCTCGGGGATCATGCAAGAGCATTATGGCCTCTCCAGGGCTACATCCATAACCTTAAAGGGTCACGAGGACTTCCTGCCTACACTGCAGGGAGATTCATAAGTCATACTGAGGACCTACATTATCCCTCACTCACACACACACACACAGTGTTTGTGAGTCCTCTCCTACTTCCTGCTCTGAAGAAGAATGTTATGCTTTTGGGGAAAAAAACAGCCACTACAAATTAAGGATGCATTTCTTTTTGACCTCAGCATAACCCCTTGACGATGATCACAAACGTGCAGAGTGACTTACACAAAGACTGGTGGCCTAGTCCTAAATCTTTTGAATGAAGAAAAGTGTTTATAACAAAAGCAAACTAAACTCTAAAGTCTATTTTAAGAAGAATCCACAGGAGGCTTTACTGGAATCTTCCGCTGACACTAGCCAGGGTCTGTGTCCTTCTCTCTTAGTGCTTTTGCTAAGGACACTACAGGAAAGGCCATAGTGAGATTTAGATCTCTCTCCATATATCAGTATTGTGTTGTAGATAAAGTCTCTTCAAAGTTATCCTTTTTCTGGTATCACCCAGCGTGAAGTGCCGCCCTCTCCTCTTCACTTCAGTGTTTTAAAGTGCTAAGGTGCTCATACTCTATTAGTACATACCATAACTCATTTGAAGGAGAAGGTCTAGAAGAAAGAAAGAAAGAAAGAAAGGGTCTTGCTAGTACACTCTTATGCAAAATGAATTGAAGCAAGATTTAAATGAGGCAACATTCTCCATTTCAAACATGAAGACATTTTATAAGTTCTAATTAAGCATAAATGGTATGTAAGCATAGGTGCTTATTGTCCAAATAAAAGACCAGTTGCCATGGCCACCATGACATGAATGAATGAGCACCTACAGACATGATGGAAATTCTAACCATAAAAAGTCAAATAGTATCCAGAGACAAAACATGTGTGAAACACTTTAATAAGAGAACACAGTGAGAGAACACAGATCAGTCTTCAACCATTGTTAGACAGTGCAGTTGTGTTTCAGTTCATTCACATAAGGGTGTATGTAGAGGCTGTAATTACAGAGGCACCATAATTATCCCCACATCTTATGATTAGTTATAAATAATGTAAAAATACAGTACTATGTAATCATCATCACATCTTATGGTTGTTATAAATAATTTATATCAGTTTAGGGTAATCAGCATCTCATCAGCGCAGTTTTATCACTTCTGTGGCCATTACATTACATGACACACATATCAGCACCATGCCAGCCATCATTCACTGCTTGATGGGTTCATGCTAGAAGCAGTAATTTTAAGTGGAAAACTTAATGGAACTTGGAGATAATGGGTTGGTGTATAGAGTGTATAGAGCCACAGCTATGAGATTATTACACACCATCTGTGCATAGAGCCACAGCTATGAGTTTAGATTAGATTAGATTAAACTTTATTGTCATTACTCATGTATAAATACAGGTAACGAAATGCGGTTTGGCATCTAATCAGAAGTGCAAAGAGCAGCAAGTGCACTATATACAGTGTATGAAATATGTACAGTTAAAGAGCAAATTATGTTCAGATAAGTGTAGTAATAATAAATAGGCAGAATAATAATTAGGCAGAAGACCAATATACATGTAAGGTGAAGAGATAATGAGGGTAATATACAGATGTGCTATATAGATTCAATATAAAGGGCAATATACAGTACAGATGTGCAATAGAGATAGTTATGTACAGATGTATTAAGTGTTAAGTATAACAGATTAATACATACCATCTGTGTGAAAAGCCACAGCTATGAGATTATTACACACCATCGGTATGTTACTGCGGATGACTGTGTGTGTGTGTGTGTGTGTATGCCCAGCATACATCCAGCGTATGTGTGTGTGTGTGTGAGTGAGTGTGTGCCCAGCGTACATCCAGCGTATGTGTGTGTGTGACAGTGTGCCCAGCGTACATCCAGTGTGTGTGTGTGTGTGTGTGTGTGTGTGTGTATGTGTGTGCCCAGCATACATCCAGCGTACATTCTGTACTGCTTGTTTAGTTTTGAAACATCCATATTTGGATCCTGTTGATATGCCATTGCAGGGCAATGGAGCAAAGCACAATAAATCCATTAAGGTTTGGAGTGTCTGTGCCAAGCTTGGTTTACCCCCCTCAACCTCCCCTGTGTTTAGCATTTCATGACCAGCTGTACATTCCAATCCATCTCAGAGAAATCTGTGTCATAGATTCTTAGCACAGATAGACAGTTTGGCTAATTTAAAATCAGCAGTAGCATATGGTGGGCTATAACTTTCTCCATGATTCATCACTTTGTAAAGGTCTGGTCTGTCTGAAGCTTGTTTGTGAATTGCATCCAACACAGGACTCTGCTGTTCTTTGTCACTTATATTCTAATAGAGCACATACACACACACACACACACACACACACACACTCATACACACACACGGACAAACACACACACGAGCACACACAGACACACACACACAACCTCTTCGTTCAAGGTCCTATTCAGGAAGTCTACCTCCTTCACTTGGCTCCTCTGTACGATTAATGGGATTTAATGAAGGAGAACCACAGCTATTTTTCACCATATCAGTGAAGACATACTCGGCCTTCACATTTACATTTACATTTAGGCATTTATCCAAAGCGACCTTCAATGAAAAATGAAACGCAACAGCACAATGCAACCACACTGTATTGTTCAGCTTCAAACCACAGACCCCCTCCTGCGCTCAGTCTCTCTGACCAGTGGGCTTAGGATGAACTGATGGACCAGCGAAGACCTAATGCTAATGGTTAGGGCTAGCGAAGAAGCTAATGCTAATGGTTAGGGCTAGCGAAGAAGCTAATGCTAATGGTTAGGGCCAGCGAAGAGCTAATGCTAATGGTTAGGGCCAGCGAAGAGCTAATGCTAATGGTTAGGGCTAACGATGAAGCTAATGACAGAGCAGTGAGCAGGGTATGAGCTTCAAACTACGTCATCACTGAGACTGGAGCACGGCAAGCCAAGTGTCAGCACTGCAAAGGCCAGCATGAAATATGTAGGACTGCAGGGTCTTGGGGGGAAAGAGAGAGAGAGATTTGTGTTTGGGGACCTGCCACAGTGCTCACTTGGTGGTTAATATATAGACCTAGCATGTCTGTCTTTGCTTATTCTCTCCAGCGGGCATTTGTTGATCACAGCTGAGTGTGTTGTCAGACTGACAAACAGTAGTGTTATCTGGCCCTAACTCTCTCTCTCCCTCTCCATCTCCCTCTCTCGCTCTCTCTCTCTCTGTCTCACTCTCTCTTTCCCTCTCTCTCTCTCTGTCTCTTTCTCTCTCTTTTTTTTCTCTCTGTATTTATGTACAGTATATATATATGTGTGTGTTTTTGTGAATATATGAGTGTGTTTGTGTGTGTGTGTGCACGAGTGTGTGTGTGAGGTCAGTGGGCATATAAAATGTCTCTCTGTGAATATGCTAATGTGTGTCTTGAGAGTGCCAATGGTCTCCTGCATGAATCAATACGTGCTCATAGACCCTTGCAGTGGGAAGGAGCCTCTGTGAGGAAAAGGCCAAATTGGAGGCTGACCTCTTTAAATGACACTGATAAAGACAAACGAGTTATGGCTCATGAATCCCCATGCCTTTTTCTCTTGATACTTCATCTCTGTCCCTTCCTCCTCTACGCCCGTCTCTCTCTCTCTCTCTCTCTCTCTCTCCCTCTCTTCCTTCAATTGGTCTTGCTCTCCGCTTCTCTTAGTCTTTCACTGTCTGTCTCTCTCTTTGCCCCCCCCCCCCCTTTCAGTATTTCTCTCTCCCTCTGTCTATCTGTCTCTCTATATCCTTCACACCTCCTTGTGATCCCCACCCCCTCCTCTCCCCACCTCTCTTCTCTTCTCCTCTCTCCCCTCCCCTCCTCTCTTCTCCTCTCCTTTATCCCCGTGTGAACTCATCACAAGCCTCTCTCCTCAGCCCACTTACTACACTCATACGCATCAACATACTGAACAGACTTAAACTTGCTCTCTCTCACGCACACACACACACACACACACACACACATACACAGGGTCCTCTAGCCCTGTTTCTAGAAGAAATAATGTCACAACACAGCCATTAGTGTTTTAATATATTCATGTTTTAATTTGATGTTAAACATTAGTTATGAAGGAGTTGAACTGAGGGTGGGATGTGCTTCCTCATCTGATTACAGAGGGCAAGGTGGAGGTGACCAAAGAGGGCCTGAAGCTCTGCACTATGGGACCAGGAAAAGTGTTCGGGGAGCTCGCCATTCTCTACAACTGCACGCGCACAGCCACGGTCAAGAGTAAGTAAGACACAGACACACACACACACACACATGCCTCCAGTTCCCAACATCTGCTACTACACTCCCTTCTTGGCTCTCAGGATAGATGAGACAAACACACACACACACACACACACACACATGCGCACATGCACGGGTACTCACTTACAGTTATATCACCTGTCTAGAAAGAAACTGTATGGTTTGAATGAAACCATATACAAAGCCATTGATAAGCAGATAAATATTGAAACCAGCATGAAATAAGTGCTTCTCCAGCATTTGTAATTGTGCCGCTGAGGACTGAGGAGAGGAGAGGATTGTAACCACATGAATAGGGGGAGTGTGATGGGGAGAGTCAGAAAAACAGAAGAGGATAGATGGTGAGATAGAGAGAGAGAGAGAGAGAGAGAGAGAGAGAGAAAGCTGTGAGGTATTAGGTGCTGTCAGTGAGTCCCAAGGAAGAGCGATTCTGATAGTAGACTGAGCATAATTAGACACCAAAGCACCATCTCCCACTGAACACAAGGTGCCCGTCTGACCCTGGGGAGAGACACAAGAGGCACAGAACGAGGGAAGGAGAGAGAGAGGGATAGAGGGAAGGAGACAGAGAGAGAGAGAGAGAGAGAGAGACTGACTGAGGGTGGAGAGATGAGGGTGGGTAGAGATCTATTCCTTATGTGCACGGGGGAGTGTCAGGATGGTCAACCGTTTCCTGTAATTAGCTTTTACATTTGGAAACAATGAGACTATAGCTATAAGCTAGCTACGAAATGAACCCTGAACTGGCGAGGTTAATGCAGAGCTTATTAGTTAGGTTTACTCTGGATAGGAAGTATCCAGACTATACTATACAACTAAGACTTATGCCTAATATCAATCTAGCCTACCGTAGTTAGACGTAAATAAATGTTTACCGGAAACCAGTGACCATCCTGAAAAAAAGTCCTTCTGGGACTTCACGTTTCTGTGCACAGAGCCCATTGGGTCTTTTTCACTGTGCCTGTAGCAGACATCTCAGTCTTTACTCATGTGACACAGCTTTGTCAGGTGATTGGTGCATGATTTATTTTATATTTTATGTTTTTTTCTGATTCTGAGTTTTTTAGCTGGAAAGATTCAGCTGTTTCCCTCATCTGTGCAGCTGCCAGCATCTACCCATCCTTCATATCCACAACCTATTTATTTTATCATTCCTTTTTCTCTCCATTTTCTTCTCTCTCTCTCTCTGTTTCTCTCTCTCTCTTTCACTCCCTCTGATTCTTTCTCTCCTCCTTTCTTCTTCCCTCTCTCCCTTCCTCCTGCTGCTGGTGCCCTACAGAGCTCCTTTCTCTCTTCTGTTTATGACTTCTTCTTCCTTTCCTCCTCTCCTCCTTCAAGTCTTCCTCTCATCCTCTCCTCCTCCACTCCTCTACTCCTCCTCTCACCCGTCTCTTCACCATCTGAAATCATCCTGTGTTTACACTTCCCTGCTTCTGCTGAGGGCTCTGGTTAGCATTGCACAGAAAGAAGGGGAAGTAGGGATGTGAACATTGTGTGTGTGTGTGTGCGTGTGTGTGTGTGTGTGTGTGTGTGAGAGAGAGAGAGAGAGAGAGAGAGAGAAAAGGCTGCTGGCTTTGTTCCAAAGTGTTAAATCTAGTCTGGGGAAAGATGAATAAGTCGTATTAGCTTCAAACTTCTTTTACTACATGCCAAGCATGGATCTGAAAGGACAGGTTCAGCTGTGTGTGTGTGTGTGTGTGTGTGTGTGTGTGTGTGTGTGTGTGTGTGTGTGTGTGTGTGTGTCTGTATGTGTGTGTGTATGTCTGTATGTGTGTGTCTGTGCGTGTGTGTCTATGTGTGTGCATGTGTGTGTGAGTGTGTCTTTGTTTGTGTGTGTGTGTGTGTATGTTTGTTTGTGTGTGTTTCTTTGCGCATGTGTGTGTTTCTTTGTGCGTGTGTGTGTGCATGTGTGTTTGTGTTTATTTCTAAAATTGTTTTTGCTTTATTTCTACTATTTTTGTGTCATTGATTACTTTATAACTTTTGCTTCATTTTATTACTTTATTTCTTATCATGTTTTATTTTCAGTCTCTTTCTTTTTGTCTTTTTATGTTCTTCTACTCACTGTTCTTTGCCTTTATCTCCATAAAGCACACTGAACTGCCTGTCAGTTTTTAACGTGTGCGGATTTGGTCTGGTTTGAGTTCTGTTTTTCTCTGTGGAAAAGGTGGTTCCACAAGTGACATGGGGTGTCACAGTTTATCTGGTAAAGTGGGCTCACTGACATACAGTAGCTGGTTGTGGTTGCTCTGGAATTAACACAAGGCTTAGTTATTCCAGGCATTGTTTTGTGTTTAGTTGTTCTAACATTACAACCCATAATTGCACTACTTACAGTCAGGAGACCTAGCTGTTACACTGAGTATTCCCATTGACTGGCTCAGTGGAGTTTGACTCGAAATCAGCTCTTGGAAAAGGGAGATTGCCGGACACTGTGTTTAAGTGTGTAAAAGCGCTTGTAACACGTGCAGATTTGGTCCGGTGTGGGTCTGAGCTCTGTTCCACAGAAAGGTGGTTCATCAGTGGTCTACAGCAACCTGATTCTCTTAAAATTATGCATTTATTTTATTTTGTTTACTTATTTAGTTTATCTTATTTTATTTGACATTTCCTGGAAACGAACAGTTTTTTGCACACTGATTCAGGCTGATATGGGGCCGGTAAGGTACTTTTTTGTGTGTGTGTGTGTGTGTGAATGGAAGCTGCAGTGCTCCCTCCATTTGATTCCATAGCAACGCACACACACACTAGTCTTGAGGCTATAATATTCTGGGTTGAAAGATCACAGCATCCTGAGGCTTCAGGCCAGTTGTGTGTTTATGTGTGTGTGTGTGAGGGAGTGTGTCTGCGTGTGTGTGTGTGTGTGTGTGTGTGCATGTGTGTGTGTATGTGTGTTTCTTTGGTGTAGGATCTATTTTTAAGACAGTGTCTTCATTTTAGAGAGAAAAACGAGACCTCATTGACTTTGCTCCTGGTCAAGATCACATGACCCTCTGCAGGATGATAATGATTGTCGTGACTGTGTTTAGGTGTCTGTGTGTGTCTGTGAGTGTGTGTGCACGCGCATGTGCATGTGTGTGTGAGTATGTGACCGCACGTCTGTCTGCATGTGTGTGTGTGTGTGTGTGTGTGTGTGTGTGTGTGTGTGTGCACGCGTACGTGTGTGTGTGTGTGTGCGTGTGTGTGGATGTGTGTGTTTGTGCCTCTGCCCTCCCAACTTCACCAACAGATGTGGGTGACAGGGATGTTTACATGTGAATAAACACAAATGCAATCCAGGTCACATGGACAACGAGGGGTTTTCAAGGGGGACTCTGTGCTGTGCATTCGTGCAGTGCACTGTCTCTTCCTGTCTAATGAATGCACTTGGGCTCTCATCAGTCACACACTGACTGTTTGATAATGTTTACCCTGTGGATGCTCTGTCCATTATGAACATGAGAAATGTAACTGATAAACATACCATTTATTTCAAGATGCAGGAAGTTGCTATGTAGAATCACCAACGACTTGATCATGCTTGTTTTGCTAGTGTTGGTGATATCCTACTTTGGTAGAGACAGCTGGACATTTGGAAAGGGCAGTGGCTGGGTGTCGATGTAGGAATCTCTCTTGCCACCATTATCACCCTTGGAGACAGACTACTTCCTGTCATTGTGATCGGTCACCATAGTAACCTGGACAACCTAGCTAAGACTCTGGGTGTGTTCGTAAACTACCTCTCTGAGTGCACCGAGCACACTCTGGTCCTTTGAAACCGTTCATAAATTTGGAGTGCGGATGGAATTGTCATTCGTTTATTGAGAGTGTCATACTTTTGGAGTGTTCAGAGCACGCTCCAGACACTCCAGCTGGAGGGAGAGAGTCAGATAACCAAACTGTCTGCAGTGGACTGGTGTGTGCGTGTATGTGGGAAAGAGAGAGAGAGAGAGAGAGAGAGACATGTTGTGTCCAAGTTTTTCAACATTTAATGACTGATAATGATAATGATAATGAAGATGAATAAATAAATCAGGAAATGCTCAGTGAGTACAGAATGAAGGCAGTGCTGTCTGTAGGAAAAAGAGAAAATTTGGTACAACATAGACCAAATCAAATGAGTAGCCAACATGAACTGAATGGGGCATATTAAAATGAAACTGAAAGAGAGCTTCTGTGCCCATTCAGTTAGTGTTAGCTGCTGGTTTGTTCTTGTTATTTATTTATGGATTGATTCACACCGGATTTCTCCTTTAACTGTGTAAATGAATGACAGAAGATCTAGAATTGTTGGCTTGGCTGTGAGCAATCACTGACTTACACATGCACACAACCCACACACAGACGCACACACACACACACACTGATGCTTGTGTGCTCACTTGAGGAACATTCTGGCAGCTACAAACAAGTTTTATGATCTTCTGTTGGTTCTCTTTGTAATTATTTAATCTGCTTGAGAGAGGATGTTGTTTCTATTTTGTTTAGATAAATGTGAATGGGCTTGGAATGGCTGCTATTCCCTCATAATGTGTTCTGAAACACACACACACTCTCTCTCTCTCTCTCTCTCTCTCTGTATGTGTGTGTGTGTGTGTGTGACAGAGACAGTCTGTGAGCAAAAGCTAGAGCTTAATTTAAATGTCACTGACAGAATTTCTCAAAGCTCTTTCATCAGTGTCTCACAAAGGACATCATTCAACTTTATTTAGTCAAAGATTCCATCTCTCTCTCTCTCTCTCTCTCTCTCTCTCTCTTTGTCTCTCTTTCACACTTTCTCTTTTTTCTCTTTATTCTTCCTTTTCTTTTGCTCATCTCAATCATCCTGTGAAATAATTGACACCATCATTTATATGAGCCTTAAATTGAACTGAAATGTAGTTCCTGTTCAGAATGTAAAACATCAGTTGTGCAAATGTATCACATCTTTTATAGATGTTTATTCATATCTATATAGAAACATTTATATCTGTGTAACAGATACTTGTATCTGTATTATATATGTAATACATCCTTATTACCAGACAGATATGGGGGCTTCTCAGCAGGGAGATAAGTAAAAAAATGAAAAATAAGTACTTTATACGCGTTGTACAACCAATAGTCCATCGCCATGTCCTACAAGCTTACAACAAGTTGTCTCTCAGTCTGTTAGTCTTGTCAGTATTTCTTGGGCAAAAAAACATTTAGTAGTTTTCTGTGCTTTGCAAAATGATTTGTTGTTGAAATGAGTCAGTTGCACCACACCTGGGACTCACATGAAGCATGGCTGCACACAGCCTAGGGAAGGCACTCACAGACACAACTAATAGCATCCTCATCAACCTGCATCTGCAAACATGCTTTGTCTCCTGTCCGAAGATCAACTCTCTACGCCGTGGTTATTTTGATTAATATTCAGTGAATGTCTCTTGCTTGTGCTGATGACATTAATCAAACTATTGTTTTCTTTATTGTTCAAATATTGTGTTTTTTTCAGTCAGATGTCTCCATAAAGCATGTTTGAATTCAGACCCATCCTTTGTTGTTGTGCATTGGTTCTCTTGGATCAGTGCTTAGCTTTGTCCTGCTTCATCTCGCCTTTGTGTGTATGTGTGTGTGTGTGTGTGTGTATGTGTCCCTGTTTCATGGTGAGAGTCCTTGAGAGTTGGGTCAGTGCGTTACTTGCAAGACTGTATGGCTGTAAGTTACTTGCGTTACTTGCAAGACTGTATGGCTGTAAGTTACTTGCGTTACTTGCAAGGCTGTATGGCTGTAAGTTACTTGCGTTACTTGCAAGGCTGTATGGCCTCCAGGCCCTGGACCTGGACTCTGGCCTCATGCAGCCACTCAGTGGGCAGCTGAAGCCTTTACCTTCTCATCCACTCACTGCTACCATTCAGCCTGCTTTACTGCCCTTTCGTGAGGCTTGGCCATGACAGGCCTACTGTGGTTACTGTTATAGAATTTATTGATAATCTGCCTTCAAGGATTTAGTTATTATATGTGCTCAAAAAAATTAAACAAAAGAAAGAAAGCTTCATGCATTGTTGTTCAATTCAACCATTTCTCATTTGAACTTTGTAGATAATGAATTAATCTAATGAATTACGGTTTAATTTGAAGATCTGTAGTGCATAGAATGACCCCTCTGGCAGCTGAGCAGATTTGTGTAAGAAGCCTGTCTCTCCTATGGTGTACATCTCTGCTTTCCCACGTGATTTGACAAGATTGAAATTCAGTGTGTTAGTTTATGGAGCAAAAATGTTGTACACTTACACTTGATAGGTTCTTGTTAATGCTTTAAAAGCACTCTCAACCTAGTGTCACCTCCTGCTTGTAGATGCATTAGTCCACTAGCACAGATCGCATTAGCTTGCGTGCTGCAGTGTGCCTATGGATAGACTGGCTCGTGTGTTAGTGTACCTGTAACAGCGGCTTGCTTGCTGAATATTTCCCAGTTTAAGTCCGCCATAAGCACCATGTCACTGCTGGCTACAGAGTGTCAGTGAGGAGGAATGTCTGTGAAGACTTGCTGGATGGATGACAAAGGCACTTCCAAACAGACGATAGCATCTTCACAAACCAGCATAGCCTTTCCGGGGAATGAAACAGCTTTCATGTATGCAGCTTTCAAGCTATTTAAGAGCAGCAGTCATTTGTTTGTTTCAGACGGGGGAAGCAGGGTGGAAATGATGTGTTACTGTGAGCAGTATTGGGCAGTAGCCTTATTACAAGTAAAGTACTACTAATGAAGCTATTAGGTTAACTACATTCTTGAATAGTGTCGCTGTAGTGAAGCTATTTTTTTATATGATAGCTTTTCATTAGTTTAGTAGCTTCTTTGGCCATGTAGTGTGGTAGCTTTCCCATAAGCTACATTTTCAGAGCATCAGCTCACAGCAGCAAATCTAGGCCATGCATGGAAGATCAGTTCTTTGCAATATAGTGTATAGTATAAATAGTGATGCAGTTGTTGCATGACTGGAGCCATTTAAAAAAATGGCCAAAATTTTTACAAAAATCAATTGTGTGCCATTTATTATTTATTATTATCTATCATTGACTACGTTTACATGCACTTCAGTATCCTGAATATGAAGCCCGGTTTTGATCATAGTTTGGATAAAGTGTTTACATGAATGCAGAGAAATCAGGTTATTAATGTCCGTTTTAGATGATTAAATACTAATATTATGGTTAATGATTATAGCATTCTTTGCGGTGTTATCATTGAGGATTCTAAAGAGCATGCTTGATTGTCTTGCCGCTGATCAGCATTCCATCTCGCATGTCCCATTCTAGAATCTTTCTCCGCAACTGTCAGAATTTACAATAAGGTTCTACAGCACCCCAGTTTCTTTTGGAGTGCTCCACCTAGCATATCCCGATTTTTCAGAAACCGGGATAAGGGCTTACTCAGGATACTGAATTCGGGAAAAGTTGTTTACATGAACAAATGCAAAGCTGGGATACTTTATAACATCCCAATAATGTCCCGATCATATTCAGGATACTTAAGTGCATGGCAACGTAGTCACTCATGTGCGCACATTATAGGATATTTAAATAGTAAAAATCATATTGGAAAGCATTATAAACTAACAAAATGCTCTAGGGATGATAGGAAATACTGGAAATTAGCCCAGATAAAGCCAGTAAAGCACACACATACACATACTATTCTCCCATTTAATCTATCCTTGGCACGGAATATGGAAATAACACAAAAAGATCAAAAAGAACCTTTTACCTACAATAAGTACAATTACTTACTATTAGTTAGTTACTATATGTCTATTGGAGAGAACTGTTAGTTTGGTCACTAATAAAATCTTAGCAGAAGGTCTAGGGGTCTAGGTGTAGGCTGTTTTTGTAAATTATAAAGGAGCTTCACATGTGTTAAACTACTTCTGCCAATGTTTTTGTAACTTAGCTAGCTTGATACATTTTGTCTTCAGCTTTAGCGTAGTAAACTCCTGTGGAATAACTGGTCGCTTAGTTAACTCCATTTTCTGAGTAGCTTACCCGACACTGACTGTAAGGTGGTGAATGAATGAGAGCTTTGCTCTGCTGTGGATTTGCATAGTGTAGGTGGATGGGAACACAGAGTTGTATTTGTTGGCTGTGTTTGGGCTGTGTTCATTTGTACGTGGGTGGAACACTGAACAATCATCAGATTGTTTTGCATTTGAATCCCCCCTCCCCCAACACCACCACCTTACCACTCTCAGTTATCTTAGCTGAGAACTTCAGACTGTAAAAAGCTCAATATATGGTGTGGGTTGAGAGATGAATTTGTGTCTACAAAGAGGGTGCATGGTAGGGGGTGCACATTGAGGGCGCATGGTAGGGGGTGCACATTGAGCTTTTAAGATTCTGTATGCTTGTCAGTGTCAGTTTAAATAAGCTTTGGAAAATCACACTGTTAATTAACACAGGATTAGAAAGAAACACACTTACTAATACACTGGCTTTCAAGACACACACACACACACACACACACACACACACACGCATGCATGAGAGAGGCCCAGACAGTAGTCAAGAGAGGGCTGCAGAAATGTTGTAGAAAAGATATGGCAAACTGACACAAAAATTAAATGCAGATTTATCATTATTAGGATGGCTTCCAAGGAAGGAATAAAGACATGATCATAATATATTGTCGTAATATGTATTTTTCTTGTTATAAAGCAGCAATAAGCTTGTTGTATATGTTTAATAAGCATGATTGTCACTCTTGAGCAATGTTTCATAATAATACCTTCATGCAGCATCCCAAATAGCCAACTCAGAATTTCTGATTCAAAAACAAACACACTGCTATTACAGTGCCCTAGTGTAATACCATGGACTTAATGGGATTTGATGTACTGGCAAGTTCTTAGTACACATGTTATATAGGATAGGATCATTTTTTGGCAAAGTACTGAAACTGAAAGTACTGAAAGTATTTCCTATCATGCATGTACAAAAAACAATCAAGTCTATGTAGTAGTATAACCCTTTGGTGTACAGTAAGTTGAACTGTAATCTATAAACGACAGTGTAACAAACTGTGTTTATTGGTGAAGGCACATTGTAACATGGGCACTCATATAAAGGCGCAGCCCAGAGGCAGAGGAAATGAGGCAAACTAATGAGTTCTCTTACTCACACTGACTCACTGTCTAATCCCTGTTGGCATTTTCTACTGTGTGTGTGTGCGTGTGCTATATGTGTGTGTGTGTGTGTTTGTGTGCGGTGTGTGCATGTGTGTGTATGTGTGCATGCGTGTGTGTCTGTGTGTATGTATTTTAAGATGTTAAAATTTCAACATTGTGTTGAAGTTGAAGGTTATTGTATTGTCTCAGTAAAGTATTCTACTTTGTCTCATTTGTGTCATTGATTTGTGTATGGAGAGTGTGTGTGTGTGTGTGTGTGTGTGTGTGTGTGTGTGTGTGTTTTGTGCTTCATGTTGTGTTTTTCCCCTGCAGATGGAGGTGTTAGGCTACTTAGACCTGGAGAGAAAGACAGATTAGCTCTTCTATTAAATGGCAAATGACAACAAAATCATTGTGCACTATACAAATGGCTGTGCCATGAACATCTACATGGGCTTGCAGTCATGTACAAAAGGGTCCAATTTGACTTTTTCAAAATCTGTGGCCACCCTATGATTTGAACAAGCCTAGGGTACAACCTCACAGATAACTGTAAACTGTAAACAGCCAATGCTAACTGGCAGTAGCTGACTGGTATTTAGAAGACGCCTTAATCCCAAGACTCGCTTAAGGGGGTTGGCAATCCAAGTTCTCTGAAGCGCTAAGTTCTCCTAAGTGCTAAGTTGATTTAGCCGAGAGAGCAAGCACTGAGATAAAGCACTGATTTCTAGTATTCATGATACAAATCAGGACATGCAGACACTAGACTGTTGTGCCTATAGACCAATAGACCAAATAGCAAACTGACAGTTAATGCTAACAGAATAGTTCCGTAGGTAAAATTAGTGAAAGTCAGTCAGTTAGTTTAAGCTGTGTGTTTGCTATTCGAACTATGTACAAAATTCTCTCATTCTCTTTCCTTCCGACAGCACTCAACAAGGGCAAGGTACAACAGGGCCATGATTGGAAGTACTTCAAACTATCATTTTAGACTCTGAACAATGTGATGCATCTTTCAAAATGTAAACAGGCATTTTGTGTTCACACATTAAATGTCTGAAGGATGAGGACATAGGTCTATCCTCTGTGACTGTGCTGCACATTATCCAAATTTAGCTTGAGTTATAATGTTATATTTTCTGTTTTTCATGTCCTTTCTTTAAATCAGGGTGACTGCCAAGCTAGCATTTCAGAGCAGGCCAAACAGTCGAGTCTGGAAAATTAGGCTTTGTGAGTCTCAGTGTCAAACAGGGAATATGAAAGCAGAATTATTTTAATTTAGCGGTATGCATGCGGTAGCCTACTGCAGGTAGACTCTAATGGGTTGAGTCAAACTGTGAGTTAGTGGTTGGAAATGGGGTGCGGTAGAGACCAAGCCAGGCCTCATGTAATAAGCCCACCCAGGTTGGTTTGAACCCTGCTTGGCGCTCAGAACTCTGGTGGTCCTTTGTTTATGATATGTAGTAAATGGTAAATAGAAATTGCTCTTATTCCATTTAGCTAATTATATAAATGGTTATAATACATAACTTTTATGAAAAAAAATAATGTAATCTGTGGTACACATTAGGTGTTCACCAGCATTAATGTTTGAGAACATTAATTTTTGGTAGACTCTGAGAGAGTTTGACACTGTGCTGTACTTTGCTGTGCTGTGCTGTGTGTGTTCAAATTACTTTAGGTGTGGAGTTTTACAAGTGTAAGAGGCTTAGCTGCTAGGTGGTATCTTGAGGTGTGAAGTTTGTATTGCTGACTCAGGTGGGAATGTGAGTCTGTGTGTGTATGTGTGTTTCGATTGTTCGCTTTGGACAGAGATTAAGGGAAAGTGCTGGACTGAGTGAGTAGCAGAAAGAAAGAAAGAAAGAAAGAGAGAGAGAGAGGAGGGAAATAGGAGATGAAAGTGTCTGGCATTGAAAATTCCTCTGAATATTTTTTTCTGAAAGGGTATGTTTAATGTTTTAAGCAGATAAAATGGCGAGGACTGAGACATCACATGCACACCACACATACACACACACACACACGCACACGCACACATACACAAAAAGGTAACCACTCACAAGTAGATTCAGCCTCCTCTCTCTCTCTCCTTCTGTCTCCTTCTTTCTCACTCTCTCTGTCTCTCCACAAACACACACACACACACACACATATACAGGGATCTTATCTGTTGTCTTGTCCTCTGCAGCTCTGGTGAAGGTGAAACTGTGGGCCATCGACAGGCAATGTTTCCAGACAATCATGATGAGGACAGGCCTCATCAAGCATTCCGAATACATGGAGTTCCTAAAAAGGTGAGACCTCCTTTCCTCCCCTTTGCCTCCCCTGGCCTTTGCTCTGCTCTCCTCTCCCCTCCTCTCCTCTCCTCCACTCCACTCTCCTCTCCTCTCTTCTTCTGTTCCCTACCCAGCTCTCCTCTCCTCTAACAAATAGTTAGACATTTGTATTGCCAAAGCAATTTTTACATATATAAAACATACAGGAACAAAAAACATGGACACAATGACAGATAAGTAATCAGAATGCAGAAGGAAAATCTGTGCCTGAACAAACATTCATACAGGCAGCCTATATGAATGATCATTACTGGAACATAGTAATGTGAGTTGTGTTTTGAGTATTGTGTAGGTTGTCATTTTAAACAGGGAATGGTGAGTGTGTATGTGTATGTGTATGTGTATGTGTGGGGGGAGTATATCTGTGTGTGGTTCTGCAATAGCATTGCATCTTGCTTTGTGATTTTGTTTTTGATTGCCAATATTGATAATAATTATTTTTTTAAGTATGAGGGAATTGTTTTGGTGGAGTATGTTGGGTAATTTGAACCTGGTCTTGCACATCTGGGGTGTTGGTATGTGTTAGTAGAACAGGGCTGCTGTGGACCAGGAGTGCATTTCTTCAAACGTTAGCTCAGTTGGCTCACACAACTATAACACAGACAACAAACCCACTCACGACTGTGTCTAGAAAGCGGCGTTCCTCCATCACATTACTCCATTTTGGTAGTGTCCTTAACCTTAAGATGCAATGGTCTAGACGTAGAGAAAGCATCTGGTTATCTTGAGGTTGATGGCTGGAATCTGAATGAATAAGTGATTTTTGCTAGCCAATTACACAAAAACACCCTATGATTTCCTCGTCATTGTAATTATAGATGTGGAACCCACAGCACACTTTTCAACAGACAGCATTAAGGGCATTTATTGAGCTTAGCTAAAAACATAAGAAGAAAGAAGAAGCTTGAGAACTGAACCTGTGTCCACCTTCTGACAGCGCTTGTCATTGTCACTGGTCCAGCACTGTTCCTATCCCCTTAATGCCTGGGCATGCCTCCTGATGTCACCCTCTGAAGCAGAGCAAGTCTGTGAATGGATAGGCCTATCATTAAAAACTGCAGAATGTAGGAGTAAGGTATCATATGCCTCTCAATTTTTTTTCCTGAAGTAAACGAAGATTACAGCTAAGGTTTTTGCATCAGAAAACAGCCTTGCTTATATTTGCCTAGGCACCTCTTTGGCATATAAAACACAGAAGTTATATATATGTATACAGCCACCAACAGGAACTACCAAAAACTACCGAATAACATTGTAACCTGGCTGGTTACAATGTCATTCGAACCATCAAACTTTCTATGCAAACGTGTTATTGTTGGAAATATAGAAAGTTTGATGGTTGGAACTAGCTGTTGTAGAAGTGCCAAATTTGTGAACGAGGACTCAAACGATCAAGATTACAATTGTTGTTAGCCAATGATGGTTGTAGAGACACATGCCAGGTTGAAATGTCTTTCTCAAGTCTTGCTATTGAAAGGCTTTATAATGGAGAGAGTATGAGTCACTTAATATGAGATGTTTCCAGAATCTGATTGCCCTTTTTAGAATTTTAATTAGAAGAGGAATTTGGCCTCATTCTATCCTGCATGTGTTGTTTGTTGCCAATGGACTTTTAGGACAGTTTTGCAGAACTGAACATGCAGGGTCTAAACTGGATGTTTTTCCCATTTATTCAGTGTCTGATTTTTAATTGGCCCCCAAACTTCACTGCCATAAAAGGCAATTGGTTCAATCACTGATGAGAATATTTTTCGTCAAATTTGGATTGGACTTTCAAAAAGAATTTGTCTTTTTATGGCATGTAAAGCCTTGCGTGCTTTGATATTCAGAAGCCCTGAATAATTATAATCTGTAGTATGTTTAATTACTGCTTTGGTTTTGTTTGTATTCACTACCAGGCCCCCCGGTCTGGCAAAAGTTTTAAAGGAGATCTAGTTGAATTGAGCCTTCTCCATTGATGAAAGAAAAGATCATCTGCAAAGAGCAGGAATTTGGCCTCACTTTCATGCATAGTAGTTCCAGTGTCGGGTGACTGTCCAAAAGAGTGGAAAATTGATGAGAAATGTCTAAAATATGTTATTTATTTATTGAATAAAATGGTATAGTGGGGTGACTTTGCTGGATTGAGGTCTATGTTTATCATCTTTTATGGCAAGTACATATTTCACAGCTGGTAGTACTGTGTTTTTAACTTCCCTTTAAATATTCTGTTTCTCCTCATTTGACTGCGTCGCCATCTCTGGGCAAATATGGTTGACATTTGTGTACAGACCACACTGTTAGGAAATGCAGTTCCTTCTCAACTGCATCTCTCTCTCTCTTTCTCTCTCTCTCTCTCTATCTATCTATCTATCTATCTATCTATCTATCTATCTATCTATCTATCTATCTCTGTGTTTTCCATATAAAAGACTGTAGCTGTGTGTTATATTACTTGGCTCACATGGGCTAACATGCGCACTTGATGAAAGAAATCTCCATCAAAGACACACAACTATGGCTGTATAATGGAGCACTTCCTTTAGAAGCGAACTGACATAAAGCTTCTGTTTCCTCTTAGTCTTTTAAACACACACACACATGCGCACACGCACACACACACACACACATTCATTTTTTCTTCTTTTAATCTTTTGTCTTTGGCTTCCGCTAATTTCCATACGTTGACACATTGATTAATTGATACATACATTCTATGGGTTTATACATAGCTCTACCATTTGTCTGTTTGGCGTTGTTCTTCTAAAACGTAAATATTATTAATGAATAGCAATATCTGTTCAGTGTTAGGAGCAGGCAGCTAGCCTAGCTCTAATACTAAGCAGATAGAAAACAGAGGCCTCTCTCTATCTATCTATCTATCTATCTATCTCTCTCTCTCTCAGTTTAGTCAAATCAAACACACTGTATTGACACGACAAACATTCAGAAATAATAAAAATAGATGCATATTAGAGAGACAGAATAAACACATATACACACACACAAAATTATTGTATTCTTTCTCTCTAATATGCATCTATTTTTATATATATACAAACATACTGCTCAAAGTTGCCTTAGTGTGTGTGTGTGTGTACTTGTGGTTGTGTGTGTGTGTTTGTGTACTTGGGGTTGTGTGTATGTGTATGTGTGTGTGTGTGTGTGTCTGTGTCTGTGTGTGTATGTGTGCTTGAATATGAGTATGTGTTCCTGTGCTGGTGTGTGTATGTGCAGTGACTGTGAGGTGAGGTCTGCTCCCACAGGGTTTAAATGCTAACTGGCCTCCCATGTTTCTTCACTTTAATTATTAATTCATTATCTGATCACTTTATGAAACTTTAATTGGGCGGTGGGACATTCCAGGCAAGGCCAGGCCCTGATTTGATGAGAGGGTTTGGCATAAGACCCTACATCCTGACCTGATTGGTGTAGACGGTGTAGACAGAAGCTGCTGTTTCCTGTCTCAGGTCCATGATAGAATGAAGATCCTTATTAAGGAACGAGTCAGTGGGGATATTATGTAAACATTCCATCATGTTTGCATTGCTAAACCCCTAGTGATGCCTCAAAAGCTATCATGTGTGTGTTCACATAGAATAGGAAAGGGTTAAAATGTGTGTGTGTGTGTGTGTGAGAGAGAGAGAGAGTGTGTGTGTGTGTTGGAGGGGAAGGCATTAGGTTGTTTATGTTTCTGTTTGTGTCTGTTTGCATGCTTTGTTATTTGTTTATGCATTTGTCTGTCTGTGTGTGTTTGTGTGTGTGTGAGAGAGAGAGAGATAAGGAACACTGTGAGGTCATTTGCATGGTTCTGCATGTGTGTGTGAGACAGTGAGTCTGAGACTAGGATGGGTGATGCCCTGATATTCCTCACTGATAAGGACTTAGTGTTTTTGTAAACACCATAGTTCAGTTCACACCCCACCAGCTGGTCAGAGCCTCACCCTACCTATCCATTCATGCCAGTCTCCTCCAAGCTGGCTCTCGTCACGCTTACTGGACCTGGTCTGAGAACAGTCTCTTTTGCATTTATGTCAAGGCTCAGTAGCAGAAGTGATTTCAAATCTACAGTTCCCTCGCTCACTTGGCTATCCTCCCCCACCCTTTCTGTCTGTCTGTCGATCCACCTGTGTGTGTGTGTGTGTGTGTGTGTGTGTTTGCGCAACTGCTGCTGCTTTAGAAGTACTGTCTTAAAGTAAAGTAGTCTGGTATTTAGCAGACACTTCTATTCAAAGCAACACAGACTTGGCTCAAAAGTCGAACCCGAGTCGCCCAATTGTCAGTTGAGTGACATAACCACTAGTCCACCACTCCCACATTTGCGGCCTGTGTGTTTTGTGTAAAGCGTTGGTGTTAGTCTGTGTGTGTGTGTGTGTGTGTGCATGTGTGTGTGTGTAAGTCTGTTAAATGTCTGACCTACTCTTGTCTCTCCCTCAGTGTCCCCACATTCCATGGCCTTCCAGAAGAGATACTCAGCAAATTAGGAGATATCTTAGAGGAGGTAAGTGAATGGATGCACTGTATGTATGTGTTGAGATTGTGCTGTGTGTGTGTGTGTCTGAAAGAGAGAGTCAAAGAATATCTCTTTCTCCCACTTCATAACTGTCATTAAAAGCATAAAATATCTATGTGTTATATTCAAACAACACCTTCCTTAGAAATAGACACACATTGAATTCTGAAGCATCCTAAAGTATGTATATTGAGTACAAGCTGGTGATGACACAAGCTGTCCCTCCCATAAATATATAGTTAATTATTCTAATCTATGGTAAGATATTCCTTCTGCATCCATCTGCAACTGAAGGCTCTGTATGTGAACAGTCAGTGTTTGGACGTGTTGGAATGTGTCATCATTGGAAGCTTAAGAGTAGCCTGCCATCTGACCACGTCCATCTGGTTGTTTTGGGGGCAAAATTCCGTTTTCATTTCAAGCCTTGATGACTGTGCTGTTACATCAGTCCACTCGTTTGCATTAGTTACTTATAATTACTTCTGCCGGCCTACTTTGGGATCGTAATATCGTAACTCTTTAGGAAAAAACTCTTCCTGCTTTGCTGTGTTTATTTCTGTGTCCTCCCAATTCTCTGGCTGCTTGTGTGTGTGTGTGTGTGTGTGTGTGTGTGTGTGTGTGTGTGTGTGTGTGTGTGTGTGTGTATGTGTTTGTGTGTGTGTTAGGGCTGGGCATTTGAGAATTAACAATTTTCGACTAATTATTAATATTTTTAATATTATTATTATTTTCCTTTTTATATATTAAACATGCAAAGAAAAAAAAACAGAGTTTTTTTCCTCGATGAGATCTTTATTATGAGAAGCAGTTCTCAATTCGTACTTGAAAAAATGTGTTGCGGTGCTCTAAAGCAGCGGAGCGTGCAGCTACGAGCCGGCGCTCTTAAACACAACTGAACTGACCCTTGTTTGTTCCAAAGCAATAATAAAATAAATAGTGGTTGACAAACGTTTTGACATGTTGTGCCAAGAAGAAATGGTCTTATTCATTTGCGTGCCAGTAAACAGACCAATTGTTTTTATCTCCACGTAATAAGGACGCATTAGGGACATGAAAATGAAGGAAGTCCAAAATATAAAGGAATCCAGATTAATCATTCTAAATTTTGTACATTTTGATGTGCGCTACAGGCTGACTACAGGCTGAACCATCACTGTTTGTGCAAATATCTGTACATTCTCACTGCACTTTAATTGTGCTTCTCTCATCTAACAGTTAGGAACTGGATACCCTGGCCTTTAGTAGACTGAAAACTTACTGAAAGGTAGTTAGGTTGTCGATTAATTATTGCACATAGAAAACTTACTGAAAGGTAGTTAGGTCGCTGATTAATTATTGCACGTAGAAAACTTACTGAAAGGTAGTTAGGTTGCCAATTAATTATGCCCATCCCCAGTGTGTGGACTCTGAGCAGATGTGCGAGCTTGGCACTAATGCATTAAAAGTGTATTTAAAGTGTGTTAAATGTCATATATAAGAACTTTTATTTACATATTTACAACAACTAACCTTTTTAGAAATAGCCTGGTGCACCAAACAATCACATCCTTTCACTTTGTGCAAAGTGTCTGGAATCCTTCAATTGGCACGTGTTTCCTTCCTCATGGGCAGATAGGCGGCGGTAACCTGGCTTATTTATATTATATTTATTAGGAGTTAATATTGGAGAAATTCTTACATAATGGTGTACTATAGGTAGAACTAGGTCATGCAGAATAAGGTACTAATAAGTAATTTGTAAGTGTAAATTTGTAAATAGTGTAAGCAGCTAGTTAATGGTGAATATGTGTGTGTTAAAGTGTTACCAGTATACCATTAAAAGTCCATCTAAAGTGTGTTAAAGGTCCCGTATAGCTGGTGTGGGAGACGGTAGTGTGGGGCTGTTGGGTGTGTGAGTGCAGCAGGCAGACACACATTGTCTGAATCAGAGCCCAGCAGAGAGTTTTAGTGCTCTTCTAATGAGGAGGACAGACAGACTGACGAGTCACACTTGGCAAATCTTTTGGTTTTTCTGTGTTTCTTTTATTTGTTCATTCTTTCATTCTTTCTTTCATTCTTAAGTTCTTCTCTGTTTTCTTTTCTTTCTCATATAATTTCACCTCTCTCCTCTCATTTCCTCTCCTCTCTACTCCTCTCTTCTCCTCTCCTATTCTTTCCTCTCTTCTCCTCTCCTCTCCCATCCTCTCCTCTCTTGTCCTTTCCTTTCTTCTCCATGGTTCTGCTCTCCTCTCCTCTCATTTCCCCTCCTCTCTCCTTTTCTCTCATCTCTTCTCTTCTCCTTACCTCCACTCTCCTCTCTTCTGATCTCCTCTCCTTTCCTCTCTCATCTCCCCTCTCTCCTCTCCTCTCCTCCCCTTTCTTCCCCTCCCCTCCCCTGTCCTCTCCTCTCCTCTTCTCTCTGTTATCTCACCGATATCACACATTTCCCTCTTTCACCACCAAGTTGGAGTGGTTTCCCACAATGCATTGTGTTCAGGGTTGTGGGTCAGCCATTTCCATTTGGTCTGTGTTTTGGTGATAACCTTTTCCTGAGCCCCTTTTCCCACCTGCCAGAACATGACTCATCAGTTCTCACAGAGAGATGAAAAGAGAGAGAGAGGGAGAAGCAGAGACAAAGACCAACCGACTCACTGAAGTTTGTCAATTCAAGTTCAATACCACTGTCTGCCACCTGGACCACCGTAAATTAAGATAATTATGCCCCAGTTTATGGTCCAGTCTGATTAATGTGCTCCGACACCCATGCATCTGTATGGCGTGGCTGAAGAATAGTGGCTTTGGAATGACTGAATGTTGTTGCACTGGTCATTTCCTGTGAGTCACTCTATAGGCTGTCCCCAAAGAGGCCCATTACTCTTATGCATGCTGCCTACTCATTGAATGAGTACAGCTGAGAACAGGTACTCCGCTTGACCCTTTGTTTTTACTGGGTTGTTAAGAAGTATTGTTTAAAGATCTGTTTGCTACAGCGTGAGCATTTGGAGCCAGGTGTCTTGCGTGTGCATGTGTGTGTGTGTGAGTGTGTGTGTGTGTGTGTGTGTGTGTGTGTGTGTGTGTGTGTGTGTGTGTCTGTGTGGATCTCTCCCCATGAGTGTTTAAATGTCACGCAGCTTTATCACTCACATGGAAATCCCCTCTGTGTCAACATACGTACACTCCCTCCATTTCTTGTGTGTGTGTTTGTGTTTGTGTGTACGCACATACATGCATAGTATGATGGATGTCTCTCTCTCACTCTCTCTCTCTGTATGTGTGTGTTTATGTATGTGCATGTGTGTATGTATGCAAAAAATAATCATCCTTAATCAAGACATAAAGCCCTGATATTAACAACACGTGGTGCTGCTTCCTTTCCAGAAAGGTCAGAATGATCTGTCTCTCTTTCTCTCTCTCTCTCTCTCTCTCTGCCCCTCTGCAGACGCACTATGAAGATGGGGAGTTCATCATCCGACAGGGAGCCAGAGGAGACACCTTCTTCATCATCAGTAAAGGAAAGGTGAGAACCATCATCATCGTCGTCATCGCCAAAATCATAATCATCAACAACATCATCAGAATCACCCTCACACATACACACACACACACACACACACACACATACACACACACATCACTGTCCTCCCATGTGGACATGAAGGAGATGGACATTTTCTCCCTCTGCTGTGCTGTTTACACAGTAGTGCACACACACAGAGGAGTGCTTAAGACCGTGCAGGAGCAAAGCACATGGAATAGCATCCTAGAAGATTCCCAACCTCTCTTCCCTTCACAAGTCCACTCTAAGTCAGACTCACTCCTTTTGCTTTCCAGGTCAATGAACTAGAGGAAAGAAAAACTATTTCCCACAACCCATCATTATTTATTTACTTAAATTGCAAATCTGTACACTTCCTCCTCAGTTATCGCGTGTGGAATAGTGTGTTTGTTGTTTGTGTGTTTGTTACTTGTGTTGTGGCCATGTTTCTCAGAGGCACTTTGAGTATGTTTTGCCAGTCTTGCCAAGGGCCCAGACTAGTGAGGCAGGCCGGTGCCACGTGTTGATGTTTACACTTATGGGCATGCTGGGGATGCCAAAAAATCTGCATTTGGAAATGGATTGATACTCATTTGGAAAAGTATTGATTACAAGGCTGTCTTCGCCTCCTGTGGTTGGCACGCAAATTTAGCACACTAAATACATGCAGCACACACACACACACACACACACACACACACACCACACACACACACACACACACCACACACACACACACACACACAGACACACACACACACACACCACAAACACACACACACAGGTGGAGCTGGGGGGACGAGGGAGTAGTAAATATTGTGTATTTCAACTAGCGCAGCGTTTGGAAGCAAGAGTTGATTGGTTTGAGTCGTGAACAATTAACGGCGTCACTCAGTTACAGAGTTTCCTGTATTAGTTTGGTCATAAGGCATCAGGCAATTTTCTGGGTATGGTTATTGAGTTAGAAACTGTACAGTGATACCCCTAGGGTACACACATCTCCACTACTCTGTCCTTTTCTGTCCTTACCACTAGTCAGCAGGTGTGTGTGTGTGTGTGTGTGTGTGTGTGTGTGTGTGTGTGTGTGTGTGTGTGTGTGTGTGTGTGTGTGTGCATGTACGTGCCTTTGCAGTACTTCTTCTTATGTGTGTGTGTGTCTGTCGGTGTGTGTGTGTGTGTGTGTGTGTGTGTGTGTGTGTGTGTGTGTGTGTGTGTGCATACCCTTGCAGTGCTTTGTCTTCTTTTGGGAAGCCCAGTGTGTGCAAAGCTAGGTACTGTATTGTTATTCACACATGCACTCACGATGAAACTCTGGAAAGTCTCTCTCTTTTCTGCCATGTCATGCAACCTCTTCTTTTCCCTTTTGCTCTATCTCTATAGACCTCTCATCCTCCCTCCCTCTTTCTCTCTCTCCCTCCCTCTTTCTCTCTCCTTCTTTTGTAAGCTGCATCCCTCTCTTTCTCTGTCATAAAAAGCGATAAACACAGATGACAGATAAAAAAGCTAAACTGTGTGTGTGTGTGTGTGTGAGAGAGAGAGAAAAAGACAGGGTGTTGAATTTAAATACAGCATCTCTTTGGCCTTTAAACCTCCCTCCTAACCTCTGTCTAAACTTTAAACCTCCCTCCTAACCTCTTGATTTGTCTAAATCATGAAGCCCATCTCTCACAGAGAGAGTTCACTCATCCACTTAGTCATCATTCACCAATTTAGGAGGGCCGGGAAAAGCACAAGTCATGCCTGTGCAATGTGCATAATCTGTATCTCCTGTGTGTGGAACTGCCATGTAGGAGTAATCAGTGGAATATGTCTCTACTGTGTGTGTGTGTGTGTGTGTGTGTGTGTGTGTGTGTGTGTTACAGGTTACTGTGACAAGAGAGGACTGCCCTGGTGGGGAGCCTGTGTTCCTCCGCTCTCTGGGCAAAGGCGACTGGTTTGGAGAGAAAGCACTGCAGGGGTAGGTGCACACACACACACACACACACACACACACACACACAGATATACTGGTTTGGAGAGAAAGCAGTGCAAGGGTAGGTGCACGCGCACACACAGACACACATGCACACACACACATGCACACACACACACACACACACACACACACACACACAAACACACACACACACTGGTTTGGAGAGAAAGCAGTGCAAGGGTAAGGAGGCTTACCATGCACGTATGCACACACACACACACACACACACACACACATATACAGGTTTGGAGTGATACAAGATTGCAAAGCAAGCATTCTCTTTGTCAGACATCATCTTCTGAGTATATACATTAACACACCTAGTACACACACATATATGTACATACACACACACACACAGACACACACACACCTAGATGCACACAAACCTTAGAGTGGCATGAGACGAACTAGGTTAGCACATTGATCTTGTAAAAATGTCTTCATCTGTGAGGTTTATACATGGGTGAGGGCTATATACAGACCTGCATTTCTTTTCATCATTCTACCTGATCTGATCTGATTGTGACTCAGTAGGTAATGTTTAGTAAACTGAGGTTAATACATGGGTGATGTTAATACATGTTTTTTTTTTTTTTTTTTTTTTTTTGACTAAAACACTGACCTGAGGTTTACACATGGTGCGGCTTATATTCAAGTAGTGACTGTACACACATTTGTGTAACACACACACACACACACACACACACACACACAGCTAGATAGACCTATCCAAATTTTCAGTGATCAGTGTGAATCTTTATGTCTTCTTTGTTTCTGAATCATCTGGATCCTTACAGTAAATGAAGGATTCCACACCAGCAGTCATATGTATCAACTAACAGCACCATCTGGTGGTGGGCTGCTCACGCAACAAGAAAGCAAATTCCACTCCTCCTAGCACATTACAAAGTCAAAGTCAGCTTAATTGTCAAATTCTCCACATGTACCTGACATACAGAGGAATCAACAGTATGATTCTCACTATCCCACAGTGAGGAAAAAATGCACAACAGATAAGGACATTTTTCCTAACACTAAACAGTAAACTGCGCAACAGATAAAAGACACTTTCTAACAAACAAAGGTTTCACAAGACAAAAGCACAAGAATTTCACAAGCAGCAAAAATATCTGTATGTGTTGTGATGGTGCAAAATGTAATAGAAAACGTGTCTAATGTGTCACATCTAGAAAAAGATGTGTTGTAATTGTGCAAAAAAAATGCTGTATGCAAAATCAGCAGCAACTTCGGAGTCCGGAGTTTTTTGAGGGTGTAGAGAGGAGGGCGTGGGAGAGAGGGGAGAGAGTTCAGTTTTCTGGCCTGGTGGAGCAGGCACGGAGGCTCCTATATCTCCTCCCAGAGATTGTGTGAGGGGTGGCTGCCGTCGTTCGCTATCGTGGCCATTTTTTTGGGTGAGGCGGGTGTTGTATGTGTCTTGCAGGGAGGGGAGTGAGGCCCTTGCCAGCTGTGTTCACTATGCGCTGCAGGGCTTTTCTGTTGTATTCAGTGCAGCTCCCACCCCACACAGTGATGCAGCTGGTAAGGATGCGCTCAATGGTGCTCTGGGAGAAAGTGCACAAGAGGGGGCTCTTACTCGCTTGCTCGAGTTTGCAGAGGAAGTAGAGGCGCTGCTGTGCTTTCTTCACCAGTGATTGCATTGTTGGTGGTCCTGGAGAGGTCCTCACTGATGTGCACCCCCAGGAATTTGATGCTGCTCACTCTCTCCAGAGCAGCACCATTGATGGTCAGTGGTGGAAGTTAGGTGTGACCTGTCCAGAAGTCAGCAACAATCTCCTTGGTCTTGCTGACATTCAGCAGGACGTTGTTGCCTATGCACCATGTGGTCAGGAGGTTGACCTCGTTCCTGTAGTGGGTCTCAGCGTTCTTGATGAGACCCACCAGAGTTGTGTCGTCACCATGTGATTGGTACTGTTGGTTAAGGTGACCAGACCTTTGAGATGACAATCAAATTTTCCATGAATTTTCCTTGGAAACCTGGGACACTCCATATTTCTACTGTCAATATCATTAAAATAAGTACAGTTTTAGCTTCAAAGAATTTTTTCTAGAATTTTACTGGGGACAGACAGCCAAAATGGGGGATTGCACCCAGAAATCGGGGTCATCTGTTCACCCTACTGTAGGTTGGTGTGCAGTCGTGTGTCAGCAGGGTGAAGAGCAGAGGTTGGAGCCCACAGTCTTGAGGGGCACCTGTGCTCAGTGTGATGCTGCTTGAGATGTTATTGCCGGCTGGTACTACTTGTGGCCTCTCACTGAGGAGGTCCAGCAGCCAGCTTAATAGTGACTTGTTGATCCAGAGCTGAAGCCCCAGGTACAGCACCATGAAGGCCATCTAGTAAAGAAGTCCTTTTGCTGTCACAGCTTGTCACACACAATGTTGAGACTGAATGTGGGGTAGGCAGAGTAGTCATAAGCACCATATCTAGAAGTGTAATCGCTATAGATGTAAACATCAACAGAGAAAGTTTGTGTGAAGAACAGATTGCCTCCTGCTGTCTGTTAACAGTACTGCAAAGGAAGAAATAAAACCCTTCCTGGCAGAGTTTGTGGTCATTTGTGAATTATGTCTCTATCATTTATTACTGGGCCACAGCCTGGCCTGTGTCAGCTGAAAAGGAACTAATGTGTGTGCGTGTGTGTGTGTCTGTGTGTGTGTGTGTGTGTGTGTGTTTATGAGCCGTCTTTTGATCTTGATTGGAAGTAAAGTGAGTGTAAGTGCAAATGCTGGTCAGAGGGGCTCTGGGAAACAAAAGGCTCTTAGTGTTCGGACAGACTGCTTTTGATCTCACACAAATCAAATCTGAGCACTTATTAGTACCCTCACATAATGTGCAGAAACTCTTCAAGATATCTGTGTGTGTGTGTGTGTATGTGTGTGAGAGAGAGGAAAAAAGAGAGAGAGTGTGTAGAGTGTGTGTGAGAGAGGGAGAGAGAGAGAGAGAGTGTGTGTGTGTGTGTGCGCGCACGGGCATGTGTTTGTGTGCTTGTTTGCTTTCCTGTTGGTTATTGATAGCTGATTGACAGCAAGCCCTTCTTGGCCCATATCACAAGTACCTAGCAGATCACATTAGAATGGACTACACTAGTATGGCCTAAATATGTACATAGCAGACTACATTAGAATGCAGTACACTAATATGACCAAAAGAAGTACATATCAGACTGCATTAGAATGCAGTACACGAATATGGCAAGGGCAACGTGCAAATCTTACCTTTCCTCCATTATTGGAAAGCCCTGAGTGCTTCTGCCTGGACTTACAAAGCAGAACTTTGGCATTAACTCACTTTTGTGACAGTAACTTCTTTCCACAGTTCAGTATTGTCCATCTCTGGATATGCCATCAGCAGTACTTCTGTGATGTAGCAGACCAGAGGCTGAGTTTCTAGAATGTGCCATTGTTAACTTCTATCAGAGTCACAATAGTTTTTGCACACTATGTTTAATTTCCAAGAATGAGATTAGTTAGTACATTTGAGTATGCCAGATGTTGTTGTTTCAGGGTTGAGGGTTGAAGCTGTTTGTCCCTGAGCTAACTAAGGTGGTGTGTGTGTATGTGTGTGTGTGTTGCTATTTTTATAACCCTGTCCCCGGAACACCAGGTCAGGGGCTAATTAAAAAGCTTTGGAAAGACTCATTGAATGTGTGTGTGTGTGTATGTGTGTGTTTGTGTGGTGTGTGAGCATGTGTTTGTGTCTGTGTGTGTGTGTGTGTGTGTGTGGTGTGTGTATATCTGTGTGTGTGTGTGTGTGTGTGTGTGTGTGTGTGTGTGTGTGTGTGTGTGTGCCTGTGCATACATGTATGTGTGTGTGTTATTATTGTGACTATTGTGCGTTTGTGTCTCTTCCACTGTAATGTGATGACATGGGAAAGGATACCACACTTAAGAGAGGCATGTTGTCCCTTAATACCTCTTATAAATCCACTTGATCATATTCGAGGACACACACACATGCACACACATACATAGAGTGTGTGTGAGAGAGAGAGAGAGAGAGAGAGAGAAAGAGAGACACTCTTACATATACTCAGAGAGAGTGAGAGAGAGAAAGATAAAGCAAGAGCGAGAGAGAGAGAGAGATGACACACACACATAGGCCTACTTATAGAGTGAGAGAGAGACAGAAAGAGAGAAAGTGAGAGAGTGTGTGTGTGAGAGACAGAGTGAGAGAGAGAGAGTGAGAGAGAGAGTGTGTATGTGAGAGAGAGATGACACACACATACTTTTAGAGAGTGAGAGAGAGACAGAAACAGAGAGCGAGAGAGAGAGTGTGTGTGAAAGAGAGAGAGAGCGAGAGAGAGTGTGTGTGTGTGAGAGAGAGAGAGAGAGAGAGAAAGATGACTCACACAGTCTATTGCTTACTGTTTCTCCTCACTTGTCTTCTTACCTCCTCTCCTTGGCTCCTCTCTCCTCCTCATCTCCATGTGCTTGTCTTTCCACACACTCATTTAACACTTGATAGAATTCCCACCTCTAGCTTATACTCATCCTCAATTTGTGTGTGTGTGTGTGTGTCTGTGTGTACATGTGTGCGCACTTCTTTGCTGGGGGATGTCCAACTCTGCCTTGTAGCAGCTTGTATCTGGATTGGTCGCACAGTCATGGAACATTACGTGTGTGTGTGTGAGTGTCTGTGTGAGTGTCTGTGTGTGTGTGTGTGTGTGCTTCTTTGCTGGGGGATGTCCAACTCTGCCTTGTAGCAGCTTGTATCTGGATTGGTCGCACAGTCATGGAACATTATGTGTGTGTGTGTGTGTGGGGGGGGGAGTACTGGGTCAGCCCCGTTTTAGATGTGTGACCGACGGTGTGAAGTGTCCTTTGTTACAATCCCCAGCCGCAATGTTGGCCATACCTGTACACACACATACAGCTTCTTTGATATCAGAGTAGAAGGACTAATGCTTAGAGCCCACACACTAGAAAGGGCAGTGGAATGGCAAGCAGTGTGTGTGCGTGTATGTGTATATGTGTGTGTGTGTGTGTGTGTGTGTGTGTGTGAGTGAGTGAGTGTGTGTGTGTGTGTGTGTGTGTGTGTGTATCTGTGTGTGAGTGTGTGTGTGTGTGTGTGTGTGTGTGTGAGTGAGTGTGTATATGCATGTAAATGCTGGAATCAAAGCGATGGACTCTGAAGTTTGGGGCTCAGACTCGGACTGTGACTGGGGTGACTCCTCAACTGAACTAAGCGAGGAAGACTGTGAACTCCAGCAGCACCATTCTGAGTAAACCATTCTGCTTTTATGAACATACTAGTAATAATAATAATAATAATAATAATAATAATAATAATGATGTGATGATGATGTACTGTTTAGTGGGCTCCAACCGCATTACCTTCATATCTCTTTCGTACCTCTAAAGGAAAGTTAACGATGGCTGCACTTGTGCGTTATGGCAATTATTCAGCTAGAGGAAAAATATTTCTTAGTGGAGGAATTGTTATCTATGAATAATTTGCTACCTTTCTCATTGTTGTGATTTCCTTTAAAAACATCATACCAGGTTAATGTGGTAACTGCTATAACCAATCAAGTCTGTGAGTTATGCTGGTTTTACTACTGCTGAGGGCGTCTGACAGCACTCTACTACACATTGTGCCTAACAGCTCCCCTTAGCCATGATAAAACCAGCACGACCCACAGCCTCTCAGGGCTTATTGCTTCCACTGAGCATATATGAGCTTTTCAGTTCAAGGTCAAGTTTATTGTCAGGTGTCTTTGCATTCAATGAAACACTGGGTTTGTCTGGAAGCCATTGAAGATGTACCATCACTACAGCAAACACAGACATGAAGAAACAGAAAACATGATTTAATATGGTTTCATTTATACCAAAGAGTCATACAATATTTTCAACAGCTCAGGTAGTGAATAAGAAGTCTGCATATTTTGGAAATTGTATAATTACATCATTTGTTTTGATACTTTGCCAGTA
>JAIFZK010000012.1:14335000-14360000 GCA_027481765.1 Tenualosa thibaudeaui | reverse complement strand
CAAAGGACATGCTCAGAGCTGACTCCGAGCACAGTGTGTGTTTCCCCTGTCTTTATTAGGCACGTGAGATGGATGAAGTGGGACGTCTTGTTAGCAGCAGATTGCTTCTAATTTACAGCAATGCAAGTTTGTATTAGCAGCTGTCAAGACCAGAGCCAATAAAGTGCTGATGATGAACCTCTCTGGTTCTCCCACTGGGAAGATGTGTCAGTCAGAGAGAGAGAGAAAGATCAGTCAAGATCAGTCATGATAACACAGACAGAGAGAAAGAAACACCACTACTAGTTGTGGGTTGTGGTGGCTGTTCGTGGTGTCAGTCCATCTCCAGATATGTTGTGTGTGTGTGTGTGTGTGTGTGTGTGTGTGTGTGTGTGTGTGTGTGTGTGTGTGTGTGTGTGTGTGTGCGTATGTGTGTGTGTATGTGTGTGTGTGTGTGTGTCTGTCTGTGTGTGTGTCTGTGTGTGTCTGTGTGTGTGTGTGTGTGTCTGTGTGAATTTGTGTGTGCCTTAAGTTCAGGTTTGTGTTGACAGGACTGAAGGTGATGATAGCTGTCAGGGACTTGCCCTGGCCTTTGACGTTTGACCTTTGTCTTGTGTGTGTCATGGTCAGACTCTGTTCTGTGTGTGTGTGTGTGTGTGTGTGTGTAATGAGATACTGTGTGTGCATGTGAGTTTGTGTGTGTTGTTGTGGTTGTTGTGTCTATCAAGAAAGACCAGTATTCTCTCTCTCTCTCTCTCTCTCTCTCTCTCTCTCTGTGTGTGTGTGTGTGTGTTTGTATGTGAGTGCAGGGGTATTGTAAGGTGATTAGAAACTGACTCCTGCTTTAAGCTCAGCATAAGGACTGCAAAGGCGAGAGAAACTGGATCCCTCATGGAGGGGTGTGTGTGTGCGTTTGTGTGTGTGAGTGCGTGCGTTTGTGCTTGTGTGTGTGTGTGTGTGTGTGGCCACACTGCACTAGTCAGACATCAGCTATTTAGAGTGCCGTCCCGTTAGACTAGTCCTGCCACAGCTGAGCAGTCAGCTTGATGCTCATCAACTTGAAGGCTTGAAAGTGGCAGGTGTTCAGTGCAGATGACATGTCCTCTTACGGTCTCCCAGAAGGAGGCATTTTAATGCAACTCTTAAGGTTGTTTACCTCTCCCTGCCTTCTCTCTCCTTTCCTCTCTTCTCTCTCTCTTCTCCTCCCCTCTCCCTTCCTCTTCTCTATTCCCCCTCTCCTCTCCTCTCTTCTCTCCTCTCCTCACAGCTGTTAATCCACAGTATCTGTCATCCCTCTCTCTCGCTCTCTTGTCACTTCAAAGGGACATTCTCTCCTGTCATTGTTATTAAAACGCATTTCTGTTTCACACACACATACACACACACGCACACAAACCCTCAATCCCCAATTTGCTGCAGCTGAACACAGACCATAATACCACAACTCCATGGCAACCACAGTAGAGGAAGCTCATTTTAATTGGCTGCTGTGGGATGTGCATTGTGATGTAGTCTTGTCTGGGAGAGCACCATTTTCTTATTTATTCAGTTTCAGGCTGTCAAATTCTCTTTCGTCTTTGACGAATACAAGTGCCTGCAGTTTTGTAGTTACAGTCTCAGACACCAAATGAAGCGGGTTTTAAATCTGACTGTTAAAGGTAAACCATGTATTGGCAAGCAAAGTTTCTAAAGATTAAATGTTTCTCTTAAAATGACACTGCAAATGAATAACTATCTGCAGATGTGTGTCTGTGTTTGTGTGTGTATGTGTATGTGCATTTAATGCAAGCACGTGGACACTTTACATATTCTGGTCATGATCAGCACTGTAATAGCTAGCTAGCTAACTGGAGCAGACTGAGTGCATGTTCCACTTAGACAGAAGTAAGTGATTCTGAATCTCAGCCTCTCTCAGCTGTGGCCCCTCCTGAGGGAAGCAGGGGGCACTCCCAGCAGCTGGGGCCCATCAGAGGGCCATGGCCCTGGGCCGCCAGGGAGGCCCACAGCCCTGGGGCTCTGTCTCTTAGGCTCTGAACCCAGCTGAGTAGTACAGACAGATAGAGAGTGAGTGAGAGAGAGATAGCGAGAGAGAGAGAGAGAGAGAGAGGGGTTAAGACCTCTACTAAGAGCCATCAGCATGCAAGCCTGTGCTGAGGACACACACACATACACACACACACATACTCACACATATGCACACACCCATGCATGTCTTCTCTTTCTCTCTCTCTCATATACATACACAAACACATACACACACACACACACACTATGGTTATTTTTTTCCATTTACAGAAGCACACGTCTTTGCCTTGCTTCATGAAGTGCTCACTTGCATCTCTACGATGACTACAATTCAATGATGGAAGGTCACTTGAATGTCTGTTATGGGATGTGCATTGTAGTGTAGTGCATTCATCTCTTGGGCTGTTAAATGATTTAGCCGCTGCTGTCTAAGCAGCTTTGTGGCAGTGGAGCACCCATGAGTGAAGGCATTTCTGCTGATTTCTGATTTTTTTCCTTTTATTCGTGATGAGGTGTATTGTTATATTTCAGCCGCAACAAACACACAGACACACAGACACACACACACACACACACACAAATGTCATAGACCTGAAAAGCCCCTGACCTACTGCATCAGTCAGCAGAGTCAGAGTCATGGCCTCTAGTATTGGAGACTCTCATTCCAAGCTTTAGGAATGTGGAGGATTTCAGGTAAAGATCAAACACCTCGAAGACTGCTAGAAAGTCTAAGTTAAAATGGCTTTATGGAGACTCTACAAACTAGAAGCATTTTGTCAGTATTACAGTTTACTGTAAAATTGACCTGGATTTTTAAAAATTGTCGTCTGCTACCCTCTAGTGGTGTGTTATGGTAGTGGGCTAATGCATTACAATAGGGTTTTGATGGAAAGGTGGGGAATTTTAGAGTTCCTAATACAATGTCTAATGTAAATTTTAAACTTTGAGAAATAGTCTGTTTTACACAGAGAAGACAGTAATTTGTGTAGAATGGTGTATTAATATGTACTGTAAGAATCAGTCATTTGTTGTCGATTGACTCGGTAGTGAGTACTGAGTATCTGTTCAACACTTTAGAGTTCAGATGAGATGAACAGACCCAAAGCCTGTTTATTAGGAATCATCTGAGCCATGTGGGCCCCTTTCCCCTCTACTCTACTCTACTCCTTTCCACTCTCCCTCTGGTATAGCCCAACCTCACCCCCCAGCCTCACCCCACACCCCTGGTATAGCCCAACCTCACCCCAAGCCTCCCTCCCAGCCTCACCCCCCACACCCCTGGTGTAGCCCAACCTCACCCCACACCACTGGTATAGCCCAACCTCACCCCCCAACCTCACCCCACACCACTGGTATAGCCCAACCTCACCCCCCAACCTCACCCCACACCACTGGTATAGCCCAACCTCACCCCCCAACCTCACCCCACACCACTGGTATAGCCCAACCTCACCCCCCAACCTCACCCCACACCACTGGTATAGCCCAACCTCACCCCCCAACCTCACCCCACACCACTGGTATAGCCCAACCTCACCCCCCAACCTCACCCCACACCACTGGTATAGCCCAGCCTCACCCCCAGCCTCACCCCACACCACTGGTATAGCCCAGCCTCACCCCACAACCTCCCCCTCCACCACTGGTATAGCCCATCCTCACCCCCCAACCTCACCCCACACCACTGGTATAGCCCAACCTCACCCCACACCCCTGGTATAGCCCAGCCTCACCCCCAGCCTCACCCCACACCCCTGGTATAGCCCAACCTCACCCCACACCACTGGTATAGCCCAACCTCACCCCACACCCCTGGTATAGCCCAACCTCACCCCCCAACCTCACCCCACACCACTGGTATAGCCCGACCTCACCCCACACCCCTGGTAAAGCCCAACCTCACCCCCAGCCTCCCTCCCAGCCTCAGCCCCCACACCTAAATAGCAATCAACTTTACTATTTACTGGACATACATAGATAGAGGAATGTCAATGAAACATATGAGAGATAAGCAATTGAAACCCAAAACAATGTCAAGTATGTGTACATTTCAGCAATGTTTTGTTTTGATTGTATACTTTTGATAAAGCATTCTGGGCCAAAATCAGTCATATTATGACAGAGGTTTGGGTTGACATTAACATCCTCTTTTAACGACACAAGACCAACCACAGAAGACTGTGGATTTTTTTACCCATTAGAGGTAAAATTATATATTTTGCCAAACATTCTGATATTAGTACTAAACACTTAGCAGCATTTAAAAAATGAGATTGAAATTGTTTTAAATGAGATTTTTTTTCTTCTCTAACATTTAATATACATTTTCCTTTTATTTATTTTTTTCAAAGACAAACAAAATTGCTACCACATCAGATATATATTTTTGCTGTAAATGAAAAAATACTGATCCCTAAGTACAGGCCAGAGTAAAGAGGAGAAGAAAACTACCTGGCAGGATGACGTATGGAATCTGCTTGTAATGGGGCCATATGCTAAAGATTCTAGGACTGACCTCCATGCATGTCTCACGATTCAGTGGCCTTATTTACATGCGTTCCCAGTGGATGATTCACAGTGAGACTGAGACCTGGCTGAGTGTCTGGCCCTAGTCCTCATTCCTTTGGTCAGCGGCCCAGGCCCCGCAGTGTTTGTGGTCAGGCTTGGACGGGAGAGAGCCTGTTGTTCAGAACAAGGGCTGGGTCTATGAGTCTTTTAACACCAGGACAGGTTGGCCTACCAGAGAACGCAGTCCATTAGCATAACTGACCTAGAAAGACTGTGGTCATACGCATGGATATACAGAAACACACACGCACACGCACACGCACACGCACACGCACACACACACACACACACACACATACACATACAAATACAAACACACTCAGGCACACATATTCTGCAGTATACTGCACATACACTGGCTTTTAAGATTGACACACAAACACACACACACAAACACACACACACACACACACACAATATGGTTAATCCGGGTGAGGCTGAATGAGCAGTGTGATTATTCCTCTAGGCTTAAGCAATGTATCAGGGAATGTTGTCCTGACACATCCAAAGCTTGACACATTCAAATGTCATGCCGTGCACATATTTCCCAGAAATCCCTGTGACCTCCGTCCACATCAGTGGATTTTAATTGCCTGGTTTTATGTCTCGGGACTCTTTGATGTTCTGTTGTTGAGGAAGAGTCAGACGCGGCTGACCGCAGAAGTTTTTGGCCCCAACAGAGCTGTTGTCCCGTGTCTTCATAAAAAAACATCCTGCATGTCAAAGCACATGATCCTTGCATTCTTTAACTCACACATGGGTCATTTGGACCATCAGCACACACACACAGAAGCATGTGCACCCACATCAGCACACCCTAACCACAGAGACACACACACACACACACACACACACGCACACACACTCATGTACACACCTCCCAGTGCAACCTTTGACCCTGATGCCTCCGAAAAGTCAGTGTGTTGAGTTTTGTCAACATTTCTTCTGATGAAGCCACAGAGTGCAGACATGCAGAGTGAACACTAACAGAGAAGACCCGCTGCTATCAGTGTGTTTAAAAGCGGTGGTGCTTAAGTCTGTGCCTGGGACACTTATCACAGACAGTGATCCAGTGGGTCGCCTCTCTGCTCCATTAAGGTTCATGGAGTCACCATGGCTGGAAATATCAGCATGTGTCCACAGTGAAGGAGGTCAGGAGGAGAGAGGAGGTCAGTTTGTGGACATTAAGAACTTCCTGAAGAGTCATTGAGAGTCCATTTTCTTGAGGAGCCGTAGTGAGGGGTTCTGGGTCTGCGTGTTTTGGTTTCTTCTCTGGATCAGCACCAGAATGAGGATGTGGGTGGGTGTGGGTTGTGAGTGGAAGAGGGCTGTGCGTCCCCCTCTCCTCCACCGATCTCAGTCGTTTTCCTCTCCTTTGTCTGCTCTCCTGCAGGTACGAGGCGGAGAACGCATTCTTCTTCAGTCTCAACCTTGCTGACTTCAACATCATCGACACGCTCGGGGTCGGAGGGTTCGGCCGAGTGGAGCTGGTAAGTAACCCTACAACTTCTAGAAAATTCTCCATCGTATGTCATTTGTAGATGTCTGTAAATATAAATCAGTAACCTAGAATTTTCTATAACCTTTCTTATGTTTGTTTTCTAAGCACCAACAGTTTTAGGGCAAAGACAATGGTCTTACTTTCTTGGTCTTTCTTCATCCATCTGTCCATTCTTTTCCTCTCCTCCTCTTTTGCCCTCTTTAGCATCTTTGGTTCTTTTTTAATTCAATTCAATTTTATTTATACAGCGCCTTATTGTCTCATGTCGCTTTACAGAAGGAGCACCCAAGAGCAACAGGGGCAAGGAAATACTCCCTTATGTATAGTTAGTCTAGGAAGAAACCTTGGGTAGAACCATGATTCAAGTGGCTAACACAACTGCCAGGGGTCATGCAGGAAAAGTATAATCAGTAGTAACCATGATAGACAACAAGTTGTCCATGGTTTTAGCTAAGGATCATAATAGTTCCAGAATATTATCCATAACATTACATGAAAGTCAATCCATAGGTGTTTATCAAGAATTATGGCTGGACTGTGTAGTAGCCTTTTTAGACTGAGGGTGTAACATGTGAGTCCTCCAGAATGTCTGAGCTGGGTGTTATGTTAGCATGTGTCACACTGTTGTTAGTGGTGATTTTTCATCTTCCATTAGACAGGGTAATAGAGAGTGTGTGAAAATGAGTGAGAGAGACAGACAGGAAAGGTTGGAAATCAAACCTGGGTCACCAGTGTCCCTGGTACTTTATACTTAAAAAATGAGTTCAATAAATTCAAATCTCTCTCTCTATCTGATCATTTTCTGTCTCACCTTCTCTCTCCTTCTCTCACTCTCCCTCTGTGGTTGTTCAGGTTCAGCTGAAGAGCGACGAGTCAAAGACGTTTGCCATGAAGATCCTGAAGAAGCGGCACATTGTGGACACACGACAGCAGGAGCACATCCGCTCCGAGAAGCTCATCATGCAGGAGGCTCACTCCGACTTCATCGTCAGGTGAGGCTCGAGCCGCAGACGCCATGCACACTCGCGTCACACACACACACACTCCGCGCTCCTTGCACGTCACAGAAGATTATACAGGTTCTGTGACAACAGATGTCTCAGAGCAGGTGCACATAGTGTGACAGAATTATGTTGCAGCTGCCGTATTAGAGGCTGTCCAAATCCTCACCCACTCACCCAAACTATGTTGCTGAGTTAAGAAATGCCTTAACACCCAAAGGATCACATAAGTTTTCCTACTTTTTCTCATCAGAAGCCTACATATTCCCAGATTCCCCAAACATCAAGACAGAGCTCGTTCTACAATAATACATGAACCTCCTTTATGATTGCAGGCAGATGATTCTAGAAGATTCTAGAAGGATGTGATATATTTCCTCACTTTAACTATTTATACATAAAGAACCGTGACATAACAGCATAATATTAGATGGGTGTTAAACATGTCATCTATATTTAATAATTTCTTCATCCACAAGGGAAAAAATGGACATAAATTATAAATGCACCTCCTTTGAAAGGACGATTCAGTGTAAATGCACATATGAATGAGCCTGTTGTTTGTGCCTAGACTGTACCGAACGTTCAAGGATAGTAAATATCTCTACATGCTGATGGAGGCCTGTCTGGGAGGAGAGTTATGGACCATACTCAGAGACCGGTGAGTGGAATGACACTGCCACAGACTGCCACAGCCTAACACACACACTCTAAGAGCCTTGAGGAATATATTTTGCAGTCACTGATCGATATTTCACTAGACATTCAACTTAGTAAACCTGATGTCAGATACTTGTTCATTAGAATTACATAAGGTGTCTTAGAGGCTTCAGGAATGTATTTGCACTGACTGATCTGTGTGTGGTGTGTGTGGTGTGTGTGATGTTAGGGGTTCATTTGAAGACTCCACCACTCGTTTCTACACAGCGTGTGTGGTGGAGGCTTTTGCTTATCTGCATACTAAGGGTATCATCTACAGAGACCTCAAACCAGAGAACCTGATACTGGACCACAGAGGCTACGCCAAACTAGTGAGTCTCTGTGTGTGTGTGTGTGTGTGTGTGTGTGTGTGTGTGTGAGTGAGTACACATTTGTTGCACTGGATCTCATAATGCTGAACCACAGAGGCTATACCAAAATAATTACTCAGCATCCTGGTCCCTTGCTTGTTAAGCAGCACTATGGAGATTTGGTGTAAAACTTGTGGACTAGCTACCTAAAAAGCACACACCACCTTTCAAACCCTTCCCACAGCCTTATTGGTGTTTGTTGACAATCCAGCCAGCGATACCATACTGTTAATGTTTTCTTTTATCTTGGGTTGGTTTCCTCTCCTCCACCCAGAACTGCACAGTGCATACCCTGCATGACTGCTGGGAAGAACACTGGTGTTGGCTCTATAGTTGGTGTACAGTTTAAAGAAAAATACAATCATTAGACTAACTCCTTTGGCTCTGTTCATTCCATGTTGGCCCTCATTAATAATGACTTTCACAATAACTGACCTTTGAAATTGATATGGTTGTTTTTGATGTTTGCTTGAAAATTCCCCCCAAAATGTGCATGTAATGAAAAACATGTTTGAAGACTTCAACTTGCTGAACTGGCTCTGTTGTTGACAGGTTGACTTTGGCTTCGCTAAAAAGATTGGCTTTGGGAAGAAGACGTGGACATTCTGCGGTACGCCGGAGTATGTGGCTCCGGAGATTATTCTGAACAAGGGCCATGACATCTCCGCAGACTACTGGTCCCTAGGGATCCTTATGTACGAGCTTCTCACAGGGAGGTAAGAATGGACCACGAAAATGGCCTTCAGTCACACTGGCAATATGATGCTCCAGCATTCTATTTCCATTTAGGTATTTAACAGATGCTTTTATCCAAATCAGCAACAAAAAGAGGACTAACATTTAAGCCACAACAGAATTGAAACCTTATTAAGAGTAGCGAACAGGAAGTTGGCAGATGTTGAAGAGTGCAGAAGTGCAGTAAAGTGCAGAGGAAGATGAAGCAGCAGAGAGGTGCAGTCAGAATCACATTACTTATCTTATTTCCTGCGCCAGTCACTTTCATCATCTTTTCAGGTAAACATTCTTTGTGTCCCAATTGTCTTGTTCCGTCTTTGCATGTTGAGCTACGTCCTAGAGGATTTTCTGTCATGACAGACAATAAAGTAAAGTCTGATTCTGATTACAATGGTTTGCTCATCTCTGTTTCTGAGTTGTGACCGATTTGTCAGATTTTGAATCTGCTGTACAGGTTTGAATGGGCTTATCACCATTGGCCTTCCATTAGCTGGTGATAGCTTAGCAGTTAAGGAACCTGGCTAGCCTGGAAATGGTTGGTTTGAATCCCAGTTGCCGACATTGGGCCCTTGAGCAAGGCATAACCCTAAGTTGCTCTATGGGAGACTGTTCCTGAACTAATTGATAGTTGACAGATGTTGCTTTGGATAAAAGCGTCTGCTAAATGTGTGGATGTAAATCTAAATCTGATTGAATGCACATAAAATGAGTTTATTCTGGATTCTGGTTTATTTAAGAATATCTGTGGTAGCAATGCTCTGTTTAAGTGTACCCCTGATTGGATTCGGTCATGCTGGGGTTCATAGATAGGTTTGTAGGCGCATTCTACACACACATGGAAATCTGAGTGAATATAGGTTGTATTCTAATCCAAAGAGGGTTTACTGATGGGAAAGTGCTGCATTTATGTAATATAATAAACCACAATTGAATCCACTGCTGAGCTTTTTGGAGATGTAGACTGACCAATTTTTGTTGTGTGTTTATGAAAGAAAAACATTTCAGATTTCAGACAAGCTTTCAGACAAGCTGCTGAATATTTTACAGTGTAATTATCAAGTGTGTGTAGCCAAGCCATTTCCTTTGGCTGAGTGAGGTTTGAAAATAGCTTTTGGATAACTCCTCCGACTGTTGGGAATTTTACATCGGAAAAGGTGTGAGAAAACTATTGACGCTGTAATCTTTGAAATGCAGTCCACCATTTTCTGGGCCCGATCCCATGAAGACTTACAACATCATCCTAAGAGGCATTGACATGATTGAATTCCCAAAGAAGATCACAAAGAACGCTGCCAACCTCATCAAAAAGCTATGCAGGTAATACTGAATGTATTTCCCACAGACGTATTGCCTAGTTCACTATCTCAAGCCTATTGAGTAGAAATTGTGTGAGACTGTTTTATGTGTTTAACTGAGTTTTGTGTGTGTGTGTTCTTGTGCTCACGCGTTGTGTGTGTGTACGTGTGCGTGCATGTGTGTGTTGAAAGTAATCTCATTAATCTTCTCAACACTCTGCTTCCAGGGATAATCCATCTGAAAGACTGGGAAACCTGAAGAATGGTGTCAAAGACATCCAAAAGCACAAGTATGCTGCAAGATCACTGTATATTCCTCACCACATTATTAGCAACATGAACCTTCTCAAGGCCTTGTGGTCCTGTGCTGTTCCCAGTGGCCTGCTGGAAAGATGATTAATGATTGCTAACACTCGTGCTTCTTTTTGCTGTTATTTTTCCCAACAGATGGTTTGAGGGCTTCAACTGGGAAGGTTTACGGAAAGGCACCCTCTCCCCTCCCATCGTCCCGAATGTGAGTGCATGTTATCATGACACCTGTAAAACAGGAAAAGAAACATTTGGGCACGAGACATCATTTACTTCCCACTAGTTCTTTATTAGGACCAATATGAGTGTAGTATACCACCTGACTGAGGTGGAGCAGGGAGTTTTAACATAATCGGTGAACAGATAACACTCCAACCCTTTATCCTCATCAGAAAGTCTTGCAATGATAGGCACTCTGATTAGCACTACTGACCTGTAAAACAAGAAAAGACACATTTGGGCAGAGACATCGCGTCTACATCCCCCCGTTTCTTTATTAGTTTAGCATGCTGGCTAAATCTGCATGCTGGCTAAATCTGTTCACTGGTAATCAGTGAACAGATTTAATGTCTGCTAGCACTCCTAAACCAGAAAGCAGTATAAACACTTTCATTTTCATAAACCCTTTTACTGAATCACACATATAAATCATCACATTATAAGCCCTTATGACCAAAATATCACTGCTATTTATAAAGCTTCCTTCACCTAATGGAATCAATATTGTCATATTTTCAATTGTGTGGAGGTTAAGCTTTGTAAAATTTATGAATGTTTTAGCCTAGAAATCTAGATGTTCTCTAACAGTAGCAAATAGACATATTTTTGCTATGCAGGTATGTCTAGCCATGAGCCATAGGGCCTCAGTAGCTCTTCTCCCAAGTTTGGTCAGACCAATCACATTACTCTGTCCTTATAGAGAATCGACTACATGTACCCTAGTGGTAGTTTAGCAGCTTATCAGCTTGCAGAGGCAGTTTGAAAGACAGCCACTGATTCCACCCCTTGGATTGAGCCTGGTCTATCGGTCATGGCCAGACTATACTTTTTGATGTTACAGTCTGGCTTGTCAAGCTATGAATGTTAAATGTCATCATTATAAGACATATATGAATACTTTAAATGTGTTCATAATTGTTTGTGGATACAGAAGGGTGTATGTCAGTACCTGATGTTTCCACCCAATCTCAGATTAGTGATGGTGTTCTTTTTCATATCTCTGTTACCCAGGTAACCTCATCAACAGACACAAGTAACTTTGATAGTTTCCCAGAGGACAACGAGGAACCCCCTCCTGATGACAACTCGGGATGGGACATGGATTTCTGAACCCACCTTATATGGACAGACACAGACTGCATCTAATACACACACACACACACACACACACACACTGTAACAGTGTGGCCTGGGCCTGAGAGAGAAAAAGGTTGAGAATGAGGCCACCAGTATATTGATTGATTAACACTGGGATTACTAGGAGTCCAAACTGGGAACAGGGGGAACTGGGAGTGAGTTCAAATGGGATTTCAGGGCTTGTACACACACGCACATACACACACACTCCAAAAGTAGCTCAAATATAAGCGATGCCTATCAAAGAGTATGGATGAGAATGTTTTGAATGTTTGGGAGTATGTGTGTAAATGGATTCTAGAGAAAGGAAGACGTGTAGTATATTTGCTTTATTTAGTGTGAATGTAGTGTGCATGTGTATGTGTGTTCTGGTTAGATCTCTGTTTAGTGTGATTGGGCGATATGTGTGTATGTGTGTCCTGGTTAGATCTTTGTCTGTGTGAACGCTATAAACTGTAGATCAGGCAGGTATTCCATGAAGTTGGTTAAGTGGCCAACCTGAGTAAGTGAAGCCAGAAGTAGTGGTAACTCTGATAGAAGACCCTGGAGTCCTCATTCTTTTGACTAAATAAAGCTAGCAGGCTCCTCTATTAGCAGGCTTCTTTATTAGCATGCTATCTAGGTTAACTAAGCCAGGTTCATCACTTAGCTACCTTCTTGGAAAACCCCCCAGGAGAGGGTGGGTAGGGTAGGGTGGGTTTGTTTAAAAAAAGGACCTCAAGCATGTGTCCCATGCTGGCCTCTGACTGGTTGTAACACTGGTTCATGCACCACACTCTGTGAAAAATGATGCCTGGCTGTCCAACAAGCTAGATGCTCATTGGCTCAAATCACTGTAAGTCTGAGCTCATCCAGCCTATGGCGGGAGGGGAGCTAGAGACAGAAATGAATGTTGTCGCTCTATATTGTTTAGTCATGCGTAAGCCACATGTACATAGCCACATATACACTCTCGACCTTGTGTGCAAACACTCACTCACATAGCATTGTAGTATTTATCTCCAAACAAAAAGAAAAGAAAATGAAACAAACAAAAAAAAATACAAGGATGGTTTTGTTTTGAGTTGTTTTTAAGTTTACTTTAAGATTAAGGGACAGATTTTATTTTGACTTAAGTTATATTTTTATCCCTGTAACTCATTTTCACAAATGCTTGGAAGTTCCCCCCAACACCCCCCCTCCTCTCTCTCTCTCTCTCTCTCTCTCTCTCTCTCTTTCTTCTTTTCTTTTTCTCACTTCTGCAGTTATGTAGGTAGTTCAGGGCCGGTCAAATGCTGTGTTGGATCACAATCCTACAGGATGTACCTCTCACGTAGAAATCCATCCATCCATTTCATTTTGGGTGGCACCACTCACTGCACAGCTGCAGTCTTCACAGTCACATTTCCATCCGCCATCAGTGCAGTGACCGCTACAACCCTGACATCATCACCAACTGACCACTCCCCACTAAACTCCACTCAACTCCAGCTAACTATATAAGACAGAACAGGAGGGAGTGGGAGGATGTGGGGGTTAGGATATTGCAGCGCTAGCATACCTTTGGGCCTCTCGGGGGAGGTGCACAGACATACTGTGTCAATATTTCAGCATGGCTGTTATTGACAGTAGTCTCCATGGTAACAGTTATTGTTAGGACCATGACAACAATCTTGGCTGTCGATAGCAGACAATGGCAACATGCTTCTTTGTGTGTTTTCATGTGTAATGGAGTGATTGCAGGTGTTGTGGGTGTGTACGTCCGAGAGCACCTACGTGACTTAAAGCCCTGCTCCACCTAGACTGAATGTGAAGTCAGCAGTGTTGGGTAAAGCTGCATTGTGTTCAAAACAAGAAACCAGGTCACAGCTGGCCATGATCAGTTGGATAGGAGGTGTGTTTGGCCTCAAGCATTGGCCTATGTCTGGAGTATGATTAGTGTTGGCATCATAATGAAAATCTGTTCAAAGACCTGTTGACCTCAGGGCAGTTATTGTCCAGCAGTCCCACATACGCATTCACCATCAGTGTTAAATCAAGTGCCTTAATACATATGGCATAATAACCCCCCCCCCCCCAAAAAAAAAAAAAAAAAAAAAAACATTTGACACCATCCTACACTAAAACTGAAACACCTCCTACAGCTGCTGTTCACCAATCAATTCCTTATATTCCTTGTCTTTCCTCTTTGTTTTTCCCCTTTATTTGTGCAATAAACAAAGTTACATAACAACATGATGAAGATGATGAAGATGATGATGCATTTCCTTTTCTCCACCCTCATATCTGTTAGGTCATACAATCAGACGTGTAGTTAAGCCTTTATCAACTTAATGCAAATTGAACTAGGGTTTTGCCAGGACTACGAGACACTCGTTGGCACAGTGCTATTCTTCCGATGGAAAACTGGGAGTTGTATTTGACAACATTGATCATATGCTTAGTCTGGCTGCATTGAGATGCTCTCTCCTCTGTTCAGCAATCAACATCCCCTTTCAGCAAGTGGTACGACCTGAGGACTGACCCGTTTATTGTCCAGAGCTCATCTCTGTATTTTAGTCTCTCATGTGATGCATGCGCTCAGTCCAGATGATGGTGGAACCATGCATGCAAGTGTAGTGTCTTATTGATGGACACCAAACAACAAGGAGTCAGCAGTGATGATTTGCAGATCGGGGGTAAAACAAATAAAACACACCACCCCACACATAGAGTATAACCTTATTCCTCATCCGTATCAAAACAACTCCTAGATCTCTTCATTCCATGATGCCTTCTCTTGCTGTCGGTACTGTAAATGTTTTAAATGCAAAGGTCAGTATGGATTGGAACCCTTACAATTACGTACAATTCTAGTGTTACTTATTTTCTCAGGGTCAACAATGTCTGAAACATTTGAAAACATCTGAAACATAAAGACACATTAGGTAAGGATAAAACATGCTGTTAAGCATGACATTTTGGCAGACTTACTCAAAAATACATTGTAAGTAATCATTCAACACATAAATCAGATGAATAGATACAGTTCAATTTGACTTGGGATTTTAATGTGTGACAAAAACAATTCAGCAAATTGCAAATGTAGTAATGAATGACAAACTGCAGGAATTGTATGTTTTCTTCCCTGGAACAAATGCTTGTACTTCACAACTCATTTTGTCTGTCCACCCCAAGCAATGTTTTGGGTAGCTATCCTTGCACAGTGCCTGGTGTAAACTTTATAAACGCAGAAATAAAGACTAGTTACTTTTCTCTGTGTGTGTGTGTGTGTGTCTGTGAGGGAGAGAGTGATCTCTTTTTATGTGGCAATGCTGCCACAAGTCTAGTTTAATTTTAAGTAAAAGTAAAAGAATCATGTTCATACCTAATCAGTGATGTTATATAGCATTATATCAAGCGTCTGGGTGCACAAATTGTCACTCCAAACAACTGCATTGTAGCCTGGTACCTGTATTGTCACTTCACTGTAATGCCGATTGAGCTCTTTCTCACTCTAACACTAGATGGAGCCAGAGAGTGCTTCCTGCTACAGGGATGGAGTTCAGTCGGAGTATCTGTTTTGTGAAGACTGCACCTGTTCTATACTCCAGCTTTGCCAGCCAAGCCAGACTTGATATCCTATTATACAGACTTCTCAATTTCATATTAAAATAACCTAGATAAAAAATCTACCTTCAAAAAGCAGTTGTTGGTTAAACATTTGCAAAGCTTTGTCTAAAGAATGTCACGTGATGTCACCTAGCTACGCATATAAGCGTATCAGTAAGTGAGAAAACGTAGCTTAATGGGACAGGGGCCTGACGTGCGTAAGGGTTTCGGTGGTTAGTGTTTGCAGTTAAAAAATGGAAACGGTAAATCTGCGTGAAGGAACGCACGTAGGCGAAAGGCAAAAGAAGTACCAAACAATCACGAAGCAGATACTTCATACCAATGTTTCATAGATACATGTCATTTACTAACAAGGAGGGGGTTGTGTGAGTCAACGCTTTTAATTTCACACCCTTTGCACTTGCGTGGGCCAACTCATTGACTGTGTCTCATCTCAAGTTTGTGGAGGGCTGAGCACCAATCTTAAGTAGCCAATTGTCTCCGGATGATTAAACAGTCAATGACTTGCCATCAAACGATACTTTCGCGACATTACGTCAGTGCTAGGCAATATGAACGCAACTCAAGTGACAGCTGCGCGATAACAGCTTCTACATCTCAGGTCGCAGTGGAGGTCAATGAAAACCATCATTGGATTGTAAATGAATGAAGGTTGTGAAAGGGCGGTTCTCCCTCCCTCTGTCTTTCTCTTGCGCTTTGTCTCGCGCACAAGATATATCTCTCAAATTCCTTTCTCCGCCTTTGTCGCGGTTTGCCACTCACCTAACATGCGCGCGTGCGTGCACACACAGACGCATTGAGAAGACAGCGAGTCTCTCTCTCTCTCTGTTTGCTTGCCCGCTCTCGCTCAGCACACATACACAGAGAGAGAGAGAGAGAGAGAGAGAGAGAGAAGTGGGGCGGGGATGAAGTAACAGGTCCGTCTGTATAAATCTAGGAGCATCCACCAGAAGCCTCAGAGGATACTTGGCAGTGTAATCTGCGCGTTGTGAACTACCACCATCACCGCTGTGCGCCGCAGACCCTACCGTATTGCTCTCTTGAGGCCTCTCCCCACGGACTGTAGCCGTCTCTTTACTTAGGCAGGATCGTGAACATGAACACCTTTTCCGTGCCTACCTTTGTGGCCGTATATCTGGCGCTGTGCGGTGGCTACCTGAGGAATACACTGGCTGGTTCTGCTGTGCTCAACTCGAACGCAATCAAGAATCTACCCAGTGGCGGAATTTCAAACCCGAGTCAGTCAGTCAGCGTTAGCCCTCGTGCTTCACCGTCGGAGGGCGGCGTTGGACAAGCGGGAGCCACTGGCACCTCTCCGGTAAGCATCCCAAAGTAATTCTGCTGTTGCGTGAAGGTCTATTTGAGGATTTTGCGCGCAACAGAAAACTACTATGCCCACTTCCCATAAACTGGCATGTTATGTACAACTGAATTCTTGATATCCCCTCCTACACAGCCCTCAAGCTGCAAGGCAGACCGGCAGTGTGGAACCAATGAGTTCTGTAACGAGTCCCGTGGCGCATGCCTCCCGTGTCGTAAACGGAGAAAGCGGTGTGGTCGTGATGCCATGTGCTGTGCGGGGAACCGATGCAGTAACGGTAAGAGAGAGGTCCCCCTCAAAACAGTTAAGCTGCTACATATTTGTCAGTTTGTCTGACTCCGACACTGAACATCACCCAGGCACATGTCCAGGGATAAGAAACTGACATAGTATTGATAAGCAGCGAACAGATAGCTGTGTTGCTGAGATATAGGCAAGTGCCGTGCTTTGCTATATATAACGCCGCCGTTGTTCCAACAGGTGTCTGTCAACCCGTTGAAATTGATGTCTCATCCCGCGGTGGTGCTGATGACGGCACCAGACTCGGAGGAAACGCAAAGCCCGGGCAGAACGTCACCAGTGCGCCGAAAAAGAAGACGCCAAGCCAGGGTCACAAAACACCAAAAGGTACATGCACGCCTTTGACATTTCTCCTCATTATTGACTTTCGCTGTCGGCTTTATCTCTGACTAATTCTTCATCGTGCTTCCATAGGCGCTGATGGGGAGACGTGCCTTCGGTCCTCCGACTGTGGTGAGGGGCTGTGCTGTGCACGACACTTCTGGACGCGCATCTGTAAGCCCGTGTTGACGGAGGGGCAGGTGTGCACTAGACACCGTCGCAAAGGCGGCCAAGGCCTGGAGATCTTCCAGCGCTGTGACTGCAAGCCGGGACTCACCTGCCGAGTTCAGAAAGGAGCGCGACAGCATCGCGAGGAGCAGCAGACGCAGCAACAGCAACAACAGCAGCAGCAACCAAGACAACACAGAGACTTACATACCTGCCAAAGACGCTGAGACACTCCAGACACTGTGTCGCCACACACGCACACACACACAAACACACACACACACGCACACACACACTTGCTTGGGTCCCTAGGGAATGCAGGGGGTGGCTGCAGCCAGTGGTGAGATGAAACCCAACGCTGCAGAAGGATGCGACGATAGAAACGGACTGATCGGATTTCTCGGATGGGATGAGGAGAAAACGCCGCAGTGAGCGGAAATGTCGCATCGGATACTCTGCTTCTGATATGCTGCTTCCTGATGGCCATCGGAAAAAGAAAAACTGCGGAGTAATTTAGTTTCCCTTTATAAGGAATTTGATCCTGTCAATATTGCAGTAAATTACTGTATTGTACATACCAAAATAGAAGAAGCGCTTTGCTTGACTGGTGGATTCCATAACACTACTAGCCTATTATAAGACCAGGTGCTGCATGATGCTGTTCTGGGGTAAATGCTCTAAAACATATGATTTATTGTTATGATCTTGTTATTTACTACATGTGATATAAAATGCCTCTATTTTTATTTCTGAAGAAAGACATGTACATAATATTGTTTTTATTAAAGTATACTAATTAAATCAATGGCAACGATGTTTGTCGTGATTGGGCGGGTGTTTTTTTCTCCATAATGTTTGAAACGTTTTTACTTAACAGAGGAAGAAAAATAGATGGTCTCAGTTTCTCTGTGTGAAACAAGAAATAAAAACTTCAAAGAATACTGAAACAGAGGAAAACCAGATGTAATTGGCATAATTATTTAATAATAGTTCTCAGAACATCAAAAAGATCGTGTAGCTATTCAGCATTTGCAGAGCCGAGTGTATAAGGTTACCTTGTGGCGACTGCGGGCGATCATCCCATAAAATAAAAAAGATCTACCTTGATGTCTGGCAGAAATAGCAGGAATTCGTCATTGTTAAAACACTTGAATAGGTCTGCAAGTGCGATCACCAAACCTGTGACAATTCAGGGTATTCTAAGGCAAGAAAATATTGTGTCAGAAGATGCTCAATTAGACGATCATGTCGTGACCACTGGGTATACTCAATTTCTCCTCAAAATTCACACAATTCCACAGCTTTTAAAGTGGACAAAAACTCTTTAACTTGTCTTTACTCTGTGTGTGTGTGTGTGTGTGTCGGTGTTTTTTTTTGGGAGGGGGCAGTGACGCCATGAAGGAGACAAGGAAGGACAGGCAGACTTGCTCATTAAACCCCTTCAGCATAGAGGCTCCATTGCCCCCCCCCCCACACACACACACACATACAGAGAGAGAGAGAGACTAGGACTGATGGTTGTTTATTCTTTGCAGTTTTATCCACAGATCCACTATGTTAGACTAAAATTGAGGTCTACATAGTTTTGTCCACTCTCTGTAATGACTATCAACTCCACTCTGGTAAACTTGGAACAAAACTCATTCTTAGCCCAACCACACACACACATGAAAACACACCTCATGACAAAGTTATTTATTTTTTGTCTAAGTTTCATCCAAAAGTCACCATTCACTAACAGACTTTAGAAACACACAGTACAACCACATGTATACATACAAATACACATCTGTGTCTGTAAGTGTGTGTGTGTGTTAGTGTGTGTGAGAGTGTGTTTAAGTGTATATATTTGTATTCACGCACACAGATTACAAACACACTTCTGAAAGGGGGCTTTTGGAGGCAAAACATTTAGCACTAAAATGATGACAGAAGGATTTTACAGAACCATTTTCCTGACAAAAATAGATGGCAATGACCCAGTAAGAGACAGACCGCATTCTGCACAGCTTCCCTTCATTGGCCTTTAATGGATCTTTTGCATAATTAAATGCCTGAGTGTTTGTTTTCTGCTTTGCTTACTTGTGTCATCAAACGCTCTGTGGTTCTGAGGGGACTTCTGCCTGTATGCCATGGTGACTTATCCCTCAGTAACTATGCTGACTGACACACACACACACTAACCCACGTCCACACGCACACGCACACGCACACGCACACACACGCACACAAAGACTTTGATTTCTTACATTCTGCTTGTGTTGTTGTGAGTGACTCAGAGGCATCCTTCAGAGAATGGGGGGGGGGGGCAGGAAGAGAGGAACGAGGGATACAGAGGGAGGGAAGGAAAAGAGAAATGAAGGATACAGAGAAGAGGTCAAAGGACAGGAAATTACTAAGCGGAGGAGTTCACAATGAAGAATGGGTGGCAATGTGACCCCAAACCATCACACACAAGACATGAACCAGCCGTATGACTCTCTCTCTTTCTCTCTCTCTCTCACTCTCTCTCTCTGTCTCTCTCTCTATCTATCTCTGTGTGTGTGTGTTGTGCTGTGTGAATAATTCTTTACATATTGCCAGGTCTGTGTGTGTGTGTGCATCTGTGCATTGCCAGGCCTGTATGTATGTGTGCGTGTGTGTGTGTGTGTGTGCATCTGTGCATTGCCAGGTCTGTGTGTGTGTTTATGTGCATGCAGGCACCTGTGTGCATGTGTATGAGTGTATTGGCGTTGTGTGCATTTGCATGTGAATTCAAGTGTGAATGTGTGTGTGTGTGTGTGTGTGTGGAGTGTGTATGAGAGCAGAGTGTGTACATGTGAGATGCGCTGTGGTGAGATCACACACAGTGAAGGCCTGGTCTCCCGTAACCCCTATGCTTTTATGTGGTGAGAGAGGGAGCGACCACCCCCACCCCACCACACACACACCACAATGTTTCCATCTCAAATCATCTAGTTTCGCTGCTGTCGCCTCTGTGATCATGAAGGGGAAGGTTTTACTGTCCTGCGGCCCCACACGTTAAACTACATCTCTGTCTCCCCCTCTCTCTCTGTGTGTCCTGTCAGATGCACACACCAAGTATCACACACACACGTGCACACACATACACACACACCCGCAGGACAATACACAATGGAAGGTAACATTGAGCACTAAGAAAGAGCAGCTGAAATCTGCCTCAAGATCACCTCTGAGTAGCCAGACCCAGTGTGATACAAGACGTATAACCTGTTTCAGAGTATATCCAATATATGAGTGTATGTGTGTGTGTCTGTGAGCGTGTCTGTGTGTGTGTGTGTGCGCATGTGTGTGTGTGTGTGAGACAGTTTTGACATTTTAATACGAATACTGTGCAGTGTCATGGTGTACCACCTGAAAAGGGCTTATTTTTCCACCTGTATCCAGTCTCCTCTTGAGTTCTGGTAGATGTGTGCAGTTTGTACTTTGAGAGTGTGTATCACTGCCCCTGAGCGTGTGTGCGTATCACTGCCCTTGACTGTGTGTGTGTTTGTGTGTGTGCATCACTGCCTCTGAGTGTTTGTATGTGTGTGTGTGTGTATCACAGCCTCTGAGTGTGTGTAGCACAGCCCCTGAGTGTGTGTGTGTTTGTGTGTGTGCATCACTGCCTCTGAGTGTTTGTATGTGTGTGTGTGTGTATCACAGCCTCTGTGTGTGTGTAGCACTGACCCTGAGTGTGTGTGTGTTTATGTGTGTGCATCACTGCCTCTGAGTGTTTGTGTGTGTGTGTGTGTATCACGGCCTCTGAGTGTGTGTAGTACCGCCCCTGAGTGTGTGTGTGTGTGTTTGTGTGTGTATCACGGCCTCTGAGTGTGTGTAGCACTGCCCCTGAGTGTGTGTGTGTTTGTGTGTGTGTATCACGGCCTCTGAGTGTGTGTAGCACTGCCCCTGAGTGTGTGTGTGTGTTTGTGTGTGTATATCACGGCCTCTGAGTGTGTGTAGCACTGCCCCTGAGTGTGTGTGTGTTTGTGTGTGTGTATCACGGCCTCTGAGTGTGTGTAGCACTGCCCCTGAGTGAAACACATTGTTTCTACCATGGCCTTGGGAATGGAATAGCCTGTGGGCCCGGAATCCAATGGGATTTTAATGGAACAGACTGGAGGAGAGGATGAGACAGCCAGGCAGAGAGAGAGAGAGGGAGAGAGAGAGGGAGGGAGGGAGCGGGAAAGAGAGAAAGAGAGAGAGTGAGAGAGACGGAGAGCAGGAGGGGGGCTTTCTGAGGCCCTTCCCAAAGCCACCCCAATCAGGGCAGGACAGAGTGGGGACAGGAAGGCTCCAAGCCCAAATCTGCATCTTTAAAACTCTAGTCCACAACGGTCCACTGAGGTCTATTAGCCGCCAGCAGAGCCCTCGGCCCAGGAACCACTAATTGACAGTTTTATGCAGGGGATTGTTGTAGATGAGGCCATAAAGTCAGATCATTTATGTGATGGAGTCACTTTTAACAGACACTTGCCTAGCACATGGAAAGCACAGATAATCTTGTAACGGTAATCTGTCTGTCGTCTGACAAATGAATTTTCCAACAGAGATTAGCGCCGACAGAATACCACAAGCTCACTCTGCACAGCCTCAGGAAGTTTATTTCTGTCAGAGAAACATTTAAATGGATATAAACAGACAGTGTGAATATGGCACTTACCAAGCGTCACTATGGCCAAGGCTAGACTAATCTGTTTTAAATACAACATCTCAAGCAAGCCCCAACATTTCAGTATCTGTACATGTGTTAATACTCACACATAAACACACACACACATACTGAACAGCCCATTCTCCAGTCAGTCCTTTTGGTGACCCAAAGTCATTAAAGCTACAAATTAGCAGGAGGCACCAACGAGGTACGAACTGAGCGAACGGGGGGGGGGGGGGTAAAGGAGAAGGGGGGAGGGAAAGAGAGTGGGAGAGAGAGAGAGAAGAGAGAGAGAAAGAGAAGAGAGGGGGGGGAACATGTGATTTTCATTATCATTACCCGGTGTGGTTTGTCCTGTTAGGAGCCTGTCTGCAGACTGGTCCATTATCATCCTACTTTCAGCTTTCCCAGATCTGCCCAGTCCCTCCTGAGCTGAACCCAGCCAGGCTCACTAACACAACCCACAGATGAAAACCTTGGGGGGGGGGGGGGGGGGTCCTCATACCCTCCTTTAAAGGTAATCTCCCTAATTCTGTTGAAAGGTTGATGACTATTTCAGCCTCATCTCCGCCTCTTCTGAATGTTGAAGCTCTGTGTTGACTGAGTAGCTGGAGTGGCATGGGTCCAGGGTCCACCAACCATGGGTCCACCAACCAGTTTGTTTTTCCCACCTCCAGAACCAGGTCATAATCCACTAGAGTCACTAGAGTTTCAATAACAACACTTCCTAGAACCAGTTAGGGGATTAAACCACAGAAACTATCACCATTAAATCAGTAAATCAACGACATGGAGGAGTGCTTAGAATATCAATCCCACCTCTCTTCACCTCTAGACCGAGATATTTAGCCCCACCAGATGATAAAGTGTTGTATTTTACAGATAACAGAACTTTGGAAGGCTTCCCAGGAGTTCTAAAATAGAAACTAAGTAGAAAAATAAAAATAAATTGAGTGTAGTAGTCTGTTAAAACTGTTGCTATTGTTTGAGCGGTGAATGTCAAAAGTGTAGAATATCAGCCTCGCAGGCCCAGTCCTTATTAAAACCATATGGATGGAGATTTTTTATGGTGATAACACACAAATCTCCCAGCCGAGGCTGCAGTCTGGTGCTGCACAGTTCAATTATTCAACAAATATATGGTAGCAAGAAATATTTCAAAATGTGTCTCTAGGAACAACTTGGCCAAAATGGGCCATGATACCCATTTTATTGGATTGGACCACCCTAGGAGACAGACACACACACACACATTAGGAGACACACACACCACACAAGTACATGTACAGGCACACACACACACACACATACACACAGACAAACACTTGGAGAGAGAAACACACACACATAGCACACAAGTACAGGCACACACACACACACACACACACACACTGTAGGAGACAGTGAGTGCTGCAATTTTCCTACGCTGGGCACAAAAGAGAAAAAAGTATATGACAGGCAAATCAAAGACCAGAGGAACATTTACATGTACATTTACATTTACATTTATGCATTTAGCAGATGCTTTTATCCAAAGCAACCTACAAAACCTACCTACAACCTACATTCAAGCTACAACACAATGGAAAAAAATAACAAAAAGGATATTATTATTGCTCATATATAATTTGCAGTATTTTGAAAATGAAAGTGCAATAGTGTAATAAAAGTGCAGTATGGAGAGAGATTAAGATTAAGAGATTAAGTGCATTCCTGGTATTCAGAAATTCAAGCCAGGAGATATTCTTGGAAGGGCTGGGTCTTCAAGGGTTTGTTGAAGGTGGAGAGGAACATGAATAAACATAGGTAAGAGAGAAAGAGAGGAAAAAAGAAAGAAAGATAGATAGATAAAAGAAAAGGAAAGTGACAGAAAGGACAGGACAGGAAAAGAATGAAAGAAACCGACAGAGGAAGAAAAGAAACAAGCACAAAGGATGATAGAAGATGAAGCTTGTTTAACACACTGCATCAGGCCTCCATCCAGAAGAGACAGACACAATGGTGCTTGACAGGAACACTAGCCAAGGGGGATAGCTGATAGTGCTGTGGACACGGCCAAGGAGATTCACTCCCGGGTTTCACAGTACACACACACGCACATGCACACACATACGCACACACACACACACACACACACACACACACATACACAGACCACACAGACCCACAGGTGCACGCCCACACAAACACACATACACATACACAAATATACATATATGCCCACGTACATTCACTCACACATGTGCACACACGCACGCACACACAAACACATTCACACACACACACACACACACACACACACACACACACACACACACACACACACACACACACACACACACAGACTCCTGTGCCAGGCTTTGTGTTTCTGGGTTAGGCTGAGAAACAGTGTGGCAGGAGACCTCCAGGCATTTGTCACAGAGCCTATTGTGCAGTGTGGTAAACCACTAAAGAGCCACCAGGCAACGTAATTTGGCCTGTGAGCTAATAAAGAGATTGCTGTAAATTACCTGCTCACGGGGAATGAGGCGCAGGCTCCAAACACACTCCATTGTTTGTGGCTTTGCACTTTTCATTGACACCAAAAGCCACAAGCATTTTATTGAAGCAGTGGGAACAAGGTGAAAAGTTGCGGCAAGAATCAATAGTGCATACATTGATACACACACACAGGTGCATAAAATATGAATTTACATTCAGCTGAAATGGTGCCTGAAGACCTGGAGAATTCCAGTGAAGAATGGCAGGCAAGCCCATTTCTCTTAGGAATACAAGCAGAGAGAAACACACACACACACACAGAGAG
>JAIFZK010000012.1:14320000-14330000 GCA_027481765.1 Tenualosa thibaudeaui | reverse complement strand
TAGGGACATGATGGAATTATTTTGACCGCAAAACCATTTGCAGTGACTCTGTGTGTCTAGGGAGTGTAACCGACCAAACAGCCAAATTCCCACTACGTTTACGCAGAGGAACAATGACTTCCAAATTAGAAACAGAAGATACACAGAGTTCTTGGGTGGGTGAGTTCTTCCACAGCAGAATATCACAAGGCACCGTGCACTCAAACACAAACATATCCAGCAAATAAGCCTCATTACAAGCCATCATTATATTCATATTGTTTTAGTAGCAGTACTGTAAACGTGTGGAGCGGTATTTGCATTTGTGCTCAGAACAAACCAGACAGCTATTAAAGTATACGAGAACACAGTGCAGTCAGATTTATTTTGGTAAATAAATAAAATAAAATCAAATTGGGTCGAGTCAGAGCAAAACATTGACTTAGCAGAACTTTCTGGGCTTTTTCCGTGGCATTTTACACCACCCCCATGGTGGGCGTCTCGAGCAGTCCAGGTTTACGTGCATCAAATTCATAGTAAATCACACGCAGAGAAAGACAAAGCGCAAGTGTTCACGTAATCGACTGTTTCAAAAAGCCATTTGTGGCTTTTCACCCCCTAGCCCCCTCTCCTGATGACTATAAACTAAATACCCCATAAAAGCTGGTGCTTGAGGCCAGCCCTGGCTGGGCAGAGCTCAACCAAGGTGATGGTGGCAGAGGTACGCAGGGTTGACAAGGTGGGAGCCATTTGCCAGCATACCTTTCTCTCTCTTTCTCGTGTTTTTCTCCAGAAAATGGTGTGTGTGTGTGTGTGTGTGTGTGTGTGTGTGTTTTCTTTTTGGTCACTCCATAAACATGTTAATGTGGATTAATAACACCTGTGAATGCAGTGAATATCAGTCTGTGTGTGTGTGTGTGTGTGTGTGTGTGTGTGTGTGTGTGTGTGTGTGTGTGTGTGTGTGTGTGTGAGAGGTATGCTTGTGGTATGTATCTGTGTAAGAATGTGTGGTCCTATGCGAGTTCACTTTGAGGCATTCCTATCAATTTCATCTCAAACTTTTGGCTTTTGGGCAAAATTTAGACAGTGAAAATTGCATCCAACTAAAATGAATATTCAATGACTTTCAACTACTTGCAGCACCTTGGCTCGTTTTGCTGAAGAAAAGAAAAAAAAAAGACGAAAAGAAAAAGAAAAATGGAACGTAAAAGTGACCCAAAGAGTAGCTACCCAGACAATGATTTCAACAAAAATCCATACAGTTTTAACCGCCCATGTATGGTTTTCATTTAAATGTCAGGGATGCCTGTGGCACAAGGCTAACCACTAGTCCCAATCTATCATTTCTAGCCCAAGCAGTCTACTGGCAGCAGGGCTAACAACAGTGGTATATTAATAAGTACACTCAAATGAAATAGAGGGGATTTGGGTGACCACATAGGTATGTTTATGTTCTTATAGTGTCAGCAGCGCACACAGAGGAAAAGAAGAGTACGCAGTAGCTGTGAAACACACATACACACACACACACACACACACACACACACACACACACACACATATATATATACACATACACACACACAGACACAGACACATACACATACACACACACAGACACATACACATACACATACACATACACATACACATACACATACACATACACATACGCATACACATACACATACACATTCACACATGCATGCACGCACGCACACATGCACACACGCACACACATACACATGCACACACACACACGCACACACACACATACACATACGCACACGCACACTCACACGCACACACACACATACACATGCACACAAACACACACACACACACACACATACAGACACATGTGCGTGCACACACACAGACACACACACATACACATGCACATACAAACACACATACACATACACATGCAGACACACACACATACACACACATGCGCGCGCACACACACACACACACACACACACACACACACACACACACACACACACACACACACACACATACACATACATACACATGCACACAGGCGCGCATCAAATGTAACATCTCATTTCAGATGGAGGTACACTTGGTACACTTCATCCGGTAAGGACAGCTGGGATTTCACTGATGTTTTGATGCAATGTGGTTGCATCGTCTTTTGACAGTGACACTGGCGGCGGAGAAGGAATCTACTGAGATCTACATCCCCCCCTCTCTCTCTGTGTGAGTATTCCTGAACTCTATCTGGAGGCTAAGCAACTCAAGTGTCAACAGTCCATCGGATTCCTCATACTGGCATACATCATTTTCAGTGCCCTGTTTAGGGTTCCTAACTTCCCCTGTGCATATATGTAGTCAGCCTTCTGCAGGCCTGAACAATGATGCAATGGTTTCTTGATATCCGTTAAGAAGGCATGCGTACACACGCACACACACACACACACACACACACGTGTGCACACACACACACACACACACACACGTGCAAACACGCACACACACACACACACATACACACACACACACACACTAATCTGTCTTTCATTATATCGCTGCAAGTGACTAGGAGTAGAGTGGAATGGAGTGTCCGTTCATCTGCCACTGGTGCTCAGGGGAAGAGGCGAACACAGAGGACTAATCTGTCGTGGAAGCGTTTCCATATGCATGCTGAGAGGGACCGCATTCCTCTGGAAATGAGGGCCTTTCCTTTAATCTTGGAGACATAATCGATAAATGATAAGGATGCCAAGAGAAGCACAAAGAAGTGGTTTGAAGATAACAAAGACACGAGAAGAGAGAGAGCAGGAGGGAGGGAAGGAGGGAAGGAGAGAGAGACAGAGGAAGGACAGAAACAAATAGAAAAGGGAGTGGGAGATTGAGATAATGTGATACAGACAGAGAGAGAGAGAAGAGATTGTGTGTGTGTGTGTGTGTGTGTGAGAGAGAGAGAGAGAGAGAGAGAGAGAAGAGTGTGTGTCTGTGTGTGTGTGTGTGAGAGAGGGACAGAGAGAGAGAGAGAGAAGAGTGTGTGTGTGAGAGAGAGAAAGAGAGAGACAGAGAGAGAGAGAGATGAAGAGAGAGTGAGAGCGAGAGTAGGGGAAGAAAGAAATGACACTGAATTAAAGCATCATGCCACAAGTTCCTTGGTAATCACGGGGGCCAATCAGTGGCGGCGATCACTTCCTTTGAGTGGAAGGTCTTGGAGCGATCAGAGCTTTATCTGTCAGGAATGCTAATTGCCTGTGTGCTGTGGGATGGGAAAGAATGGCCTGTCATTCCTCAGTAGACTCATCATGTGGACAACAGGACACCAAAACAACCTGCTACAGCCACTCATGCACTATCTAGAAGACCTTAACAGCCTGCTACAGCCTCGCATACACACACTATCTAGAAGACTTTAACAGCCTCGCATACACACACTATCTAGAAGACCTTAACAGCCTGCTACAGTCTCGCATACACACTAGCTAGAAGACCTTCAAGAAATGATAGAAGACACACACACTAAGACCTTAAAGAAGTCATAGGAGATGCATACACACACTATCTATAAGACCTTAACAGCCTGCTACAGCCTCACACAGCTTTGACACACACACTGACTTTAACAGCCTCCCACAGCTACACATACACTATCTATAAGACCGTAGAAATGACACATACACACTAAGACCTTAAAGAAGTCACAGAAGATGCACACACACACTCTATCTATAGAATATAACCATATGTGCCTCAAAGTGTCTGAAAGGGCCGGGAATCTCTGAGTGTTAAAGAAGTCATAGAAGGCATAGGTGATGAATGAATGAATGAATGAATGAATGAATAAGCCATAAACTTCTACCAAAGAGTAATTCACAGTTTTGAATAGCTAAGACTTCAGATGACTGCAAAATAAATCAAAAGCTAAGTGCTCTGTTTCTTTCAAGTAACAATGCCTTTATCTTACTCAGACTGAAGCCAAGAGCACGGTTTAGTTTGAGAAAAAAAAAGAGAGAGAGAGGACAAATTGACTTCTTCTGAGTTAGCATTTTTACACCCAAATTCCACGCGTTGAAAGAATTCCAGCTATTTATGGCGACGGCCATGAGAAGTAAATGAGCTGTGAATTGCTACCACGCTGGTGCCGCTAGCAATCATAACTGCCATCTCATTACTCACAAGGACTTCTTTGTCTTCCCAAAACAATGACGGCCTCCTCAGCCCGTAACCTTTTCCCCTTTCTCAGAGAGAGAGAGAGAGAAAGGAGAGAGAGAGACGTCTTATCAGTAATTTAATGCTGTTAGTTGTTCATTTAAGTTGTCTATAATGTCCAGACCAAGCCATCTTCTATTTCTTTGGATTCTGCCTTGATATTCGAAAGTAATGTTGCTGTCTCTGTCTTTGTCCGTCCCTGCTCTCGTTAGTATACTAACACTCCCACCGTGCCGAGACGTTTGTTTTTCAGTTCTCCATTCTGAGCGGATGTATCATCCTTGAATGCGGATGAATGAGGCTCGCTAAAACAGCTCAGGGTTGTGTGGTCGGCCATGTGTTGCTGTGATGGATGGTTCATGCATGGTGCACATCAGCTGTGGGATTGACACTCATTGGGAATAGGCCATACCACCCACATATGGGAACACACACAGAGAAGCGACCAGGACACACATACACACACATACACACACACACACACACACACACACACACGTTCGCATTCCCCTCAACCACAGCATTATGGCAACTCACACTCAAAAAACCAGAAACCTCAACACGGAGAAGACAAGCCCCCCACACGCTTGAGGTCTCTCCGGCATCAGTCTCACTCTCACGCTGCCTCTCTGGAGGCCGGGAACGCGAAGGACGACGACGAAACAGGAATTTCATATAGCCAGGCCCACACAAAAAAACACATCTGCACATCTGTTTCATATACGCATTCAAACAGTCTCCCATTGTGACAATCTGCACGAAAAGGAGTCTTAAAAATGCTATGACATGAAACAGGAAATGGCACTTTTATTTGTCCCTTGTTTACATGCAGAAACCTCCAGAAGAATAAGCCTGTTCATCAGCTCTCTGGTGAGTGATGGTCTGACCTCGTCCCTAGTCGTAGAACGTATCTGGATTTCAAACATAAGGAAAAGCATGCTGTGCTTTTTAGGAGAGAAGAACGATGCACATGAGTGGAACGAGGTACAAAGAAGTCAGGACACAATACTGGGCACATGTGTGTGTGTGTGTGTGTGTACATGTGTCTGTGGATGTGGTGTGTGTGTGTGTGTGTACATGTGTTTGTGGATGTAGTGTCTGTGTGTGTGTGTGTGTGTGTGTGTACATGTGTCTGTGGATGTGGCGTGTGTGTGTGTGTGTGTGTGTGTGTATACATGTGTCTGTGGATGTGGTGTGTGTGTGTGTACATGTGTCTTTGGATGCGGTGTGTGTATGTGTACATGTGTCTGTGGATGCGGTGTGTGTGTGTGTGGTGGGGGGGGTAAAGGGAGCAGACAGACCTTTTGAATTGAAGGGTCACTGCTGGTTTAAGAGCCAGCAAACACACATGAACTTGTCCTCCTGAGGGGACAGACCCTGTGTCTCCTGTCCACAGCGAGCGTAAACAAGGCTGACCTGTGTCAAACACATTTACTCATTAACTTCAAGAGAGGTGTCAGACAGTCAGTGTTTGCCAGGGAAGATTAGCCCTGGAGTGTGGTAATAGCATTTACCCTCTAGTGCTAAACCACTGAACAAAAACAAACATGAACCGTGAGAGTGTGGGTGTGAGAAAGAGAGGGAAAGAGAGGTAGAATCAGAAAAAAAGAAAAAAGAGTGAAAAAATGTGTCAAAACAAAATAAGTGAATAAGACTTTGTTACTTCTAGAATAATCTTTCATCTGTAGCAGAATTACTCATCTGTAATTCGTCTCTTTATGCTGACTTTGTGATTGCCTATCTACAGAAACTTTACAGTAAATCTTGTTGTCTTATGTTGTGGTACCCAACCTGAAGCACATCTCATAGTTTGTGCTCTTCTCTGCCTCTTGTGCTGTATGTATTATGGGATGTGGTCTGTGGAACAGCAGCATTCCATATTACAAGCCTGGCGGAAAGAAATTGACCACTTTACAGTAAAAGACATCAGAATGTCAGAGAACAGGAAGTAATACAGGGCAGTAGTTCTGCAACGTGAAATGAAACAGGCTTCTCTCAGGTATTGCACTGCTTTGGCAGGCAAAGGGAAGGGAATGGAGTGTAAAAGCAAAGATGAGATGTTAACAAGACAAACATCCGTCTGTGCTTGCCGCCCATTAATTTTCCCACTTGACCTTTGACCCTCGCATGATGCTTAATGCACAAGTGAAGAAAGGGCATCTTGCCATGCAACACTGTTTGCATCATGCCATGTGGAATTAAAGGAGAAATCCGGTGTGACTTAATCCATAGCCCTGTTGTTTCAGGGCCCATATTGACAAAGACGTTTATCTTAGCACTAAGATAACTCAAAATAGAGCTAAAAGTTGCTAACTAAGAGTTTTCTTATTCACAAACCTGCTGAGGCCTACTTTTAGTTAGGATAATTGACAATTCTGAGGATAAGATTAAACCTCCATTGCTATGGTTGACGTCAGCTCTCATGCACAAGCCTGCTTACATTTACATTCGTGATTGGTTGATGAGTGATAGGTCTTTGCATGTGCTGCGCTGCTGTGGGAGTAGAGTTGTGAGTGAGTGTCAATGGAGATCACAGGCTACAAATGAAATGGTGATGGGATACACTTCAGAATGACAAATTATCTTTGCACTCTTTTTAAATGCATTTATGAGGACATATTTGCAAAGATAGGAGGTAGACTAATTGAATTTGTTTATGAATAAATTGCACATATACCTTACTTTGACAATGGTTTTGATGGCATTATTGCATTTCCTGGAAGATGCATATTTATCCCTGATGACAGATTCCTTGTATACGTGACCCCGTATGTGCATTTCAAAAGATTACATACAAAAAATCTGCTGCCTTCAGATGTTTTATGAACTGATCTTAGTGAGTTAGAATGTCGACATGTTATCTGTTGTTAACTGAATGGGGCATAGAAGAATGTTAACTGAATGGGGCATAGAAAAATTAAACAGAAAGTAAGTTACTGTACCCTATTCAGTTAGTATTAGCTGCTAGTTCACTGTTTAGTTGAATGATATATGAAATTTTCATGTAGTTTTCCTACCTACAGGGCCATGGATTGATTCACATCGGATTTCTCCTTTAAATCCTAACACAGATGAAAATACTTTTGACATCCCTGGCCACTAATATATTTGACGGTTCTATACTTCCCAGTTTCCTTTGCGTGCTACTGATCAGGTAAGGTTGCCATTCCTCATCACCATGGAGCCATACAGCCAGCTCCTACCCCAGCAGTGTTGCACTTGACCTTAGTAGTAGGAGGAGTTAAAAACTTAGTGGGGCTTGACTTTATCAAAGAGAGCGGAAGGGAAGAACCATTTAGAGAGAGAGAGAGAGGTGGAGTACATCCGTTCTAATAAAAATCTGTGCTAAGTGATGATGGCACTCCAGAGAGTCTCTCCAGGCAGAGAATGTAAGGCCAAGAGGCCATTGTTATTATGAATGGCTTCCCTTAGAGCCCCTTAGAGCAGGGAGGCTGAGTGGTGATGTCTGGGCAGAGTGTGGGGGTTTGGGGTGGTGATGACTGGGGTTGGCTGAGGGGGTTTGGGGTGGTGATGACTGGGGTTGGCTGAGGGGGTTTGGGGTGGTGATGACTGGGGTAGGCTGAGGGGGTTTGGGTGATATTGACTGGGGTTGGCTGAGGGGGTTTGGGGTGGTGACTGGGGTTAGCTGAGGGGGTTTGGGGATGGATGCACAGGGCGCCTGCTTTAGGTAGTGAGAACAGTTCATCACAAGAGCAGATAATGGGTTGCAGATTCTTGAGCGTGTGCATACACACACACACACACACAAATACATAGACAAACATGCATACACATATATAGACACACACACACACACACACATACATACATAGACACACATATGCACACACACACGCACACATGCACACACACACACACACACACACAGAGAAACAGGTGGGACATGATATGAATCACTCAAAGGCTAAAATGGGGTCACCCGCAACGTTTCATTCTTACTCATGGAGAAATTGGCTCTTTGTAACGCGTGTGTGTTCCATTACCGTGGCACCTCGGCAGAGAGCGGACCGCTGAGTTGCGTTGCGTTGCCTTGCGTTTCTCCATGTTGCTCCACTCCGCGTCACACTGGTGGGGCGCCTGGGCCCCAGTCTCCTCCTCCGTTGAGTGATCCTCCTCCAGAACAAGCAGCCATGTCAGAGAGGGGAAGCCATCAATCCATATTCTACCAGGGCCCTTGGACTCATGCTTTTGTCTGTCTGGCTTTTATTTATCTCCAGCGGCTCCTTGTGTGCGTGTGTGTGTGCGTGTGTGTGTTATTGCACAAGACAACCCGCTCGCTGATGATCCAGAATGTTCCATGCTCCTCGTGGATCCATTTCCTGTGGCGGAAGAGAGAAGCAGGAGACTTTCCTTTGTCTGGATGTCCATACGGCTGACATTGGTCACGGACCTCCTAGGGCCCAACACTCACTCCCAGGCAGAGGCAAACATCTATCTCAGGGCTTGAGCCCAGCACCACAAAGCTTATCAAATTCACTGCAGCCAATCTCTCTTTTCAGCAGCTTTTTTTATTATTATTTATTGGGCCTTGTGAAACAGGGATAGCAAAAAGTAGAACAAGATGTCAACAACTTGGCTATTTTCCTGTGTATCATAAATCATTCTTAATGCGAGAGAGACAAGTTTATCACTTTCATGTGTGACGACAATTTTTTTTTACCCCCATTATATGATATTTGACTATTTTTAAACCATTGGTCAGAACATCCATGAACTAAAACTTTAAACAGTGACAATTTAAACAGTGGAGGAAAAATGGCTGCAAAGACAGATACCATAAAAACCACATACCATAGAAATTCCTCTTCCCTTTGGTTTTTCAGTTGCCCTTTTCCATGCATGAGTCCACTCATTGTCCTTGATGACCCACGTAATGGAGTGAAAAGGTCTAGTGACTTTGTGACTTCTTACAACGCTGGAGAAATACCTCGTTAGGCAGGCCCTTTTATGGCACCCACCCACACACACACACACACACACACACACACACATTTCAAAGTCACTGCTGAAGACTTCATCTCTGTCAGCAGACACAGAATATACAGTGACCTACCTAATCTCCATATATCTCCATGCGTGAAATTGAAGGTATATTTTCTATAACATGCTTTACAGTATGGTCATGCTTTGTCATAATAAGTCCTCTGGGATGCAGTCTGATCAAAGAGAACAAGACAAGCAGCATTAGCAGTATTTTTGCCTCTCAGTGGAACATATGAACTAATATGGACCCTCTGCCTTCACCATAAACATCAGCTGCTGGACAGAAATATAGGCTTCCACTGGGGCATACAAATGATTTCTTCTACCACAGCACTAAACCATTTTCTTTTCCAAAATATTTTTATCTTTTACATATTTAATCAGTATAAATTGGTTTGGCAAGAGATGAGATTTCAGATTGGTGAAATTAACACTCAACAGGTTTTGTGCACAACTGCTCCTTTATTCTGAGAGTAGAAAGGGAGTTTCTGAGGGAGAAAGAGAGTGGTAAAGTGAGAGAGAGAGAGAGAAAGATATGTGTGAAATTACAGCTCAGCCTGTGTTTTTTGATGGTTTTAACACCATTCAAATGCCAACCTCAAACGTATGAACAGTCCAGCCAAAACAAATGAAGATCTGTCCTAATGCACACCAGACCCAGGCTCTCTCTCTCTCTTGCTCTGTAGCACCCCAGGGGCATTCATTTACTCTGTTTGGTCTGGATGCCTCTCCTGCCACAGCAGATTGTGTTATTGTGGCACTGAACAATAGTCAGACTGTTTGGAGCATTAAAGGGTGAGAGAGAAAGAGACAGAGA
>JAIFZK010000012.1:14300000-14305000 GCA_027481765.1 Tenualosa thibaudeaui | reverse complement strand
CCCAAGCCTGTGAGTCTAAAATAAACAAACAACAATCATGGAGTGCGAATTACAGCTCGTTAGGAGTGACATCATGGAATCAGTGTCGCTGGTGTCGGGGGCGGCCCAGAGTCTTTATTTGCACGTGGACGGGGCTTTTTCTGTCACACCATCCAGTGAGGGGACCAGAGGAGACACACACCGAGCTGCCGACGACGGCGAGGCGACGGGTGTGTGTGTTGAATTAGTGAGACACGGCGACCTCATCGTCGAGCCTTATTGCTGTTCATGCGCTCACCCCCACACACACACCCACACACACACGCACACACTACTATGGGAGAGCTGTCAGTGAAGCAGGGGGGTAGGAGGCTCATTACTCAATTTCATCACCTCATCACCCAAAAGACCCACTCACCAACAGGAGCGTGACAAACACACAGGCATTCATCTGCCTGCAGCGGCCTGGACTGCAGACGTGAGCTAACGGGGGCTTTTTTAGCGCAAGCACTCTTGCCTTGTGCAATGTACACAATGCCATTAGCACAGGGTTCTTTTCACTGAGTCTTTCTTGAGGCAGTACTTTGTCAACTTGGGTAAGCTAGGGCTTATGTGTGCCCTTCCAAGTCGACACTATGACACACACACATGTACATACACACATGCACATACACTCACATGTGCACACACACACACACACACACACACACACACACACACACATACAAACACAGAATTTGCATTTTTTTTTGGTATAGAAACACACAAGCACAAATGCTCACGTTTACACACACACATGCACATACTCACACCGATACACTATCTCTCACACACACACGCGTTGGTGGATATGGAGCATTCATTTAGTCATTGGAAATATGGAAAACCTGGATTCTTCTTCCCAGGTATGTTTGGGTGCCTGCTATTGTTTTCAGATCTGCATTTTGTATAATCCTGTGATTGCTGCCAAGCAGGAGGCAGTATTTCTAGACAGTTCCAAAACTGACATCTGCTCATTTAATTATTTTAAAATACTCAAGATCCATGCCAGCAGATACTGCATTTATTATTGTTATTATTTTTTCTTTTTTAAGAAAAATATATCTTGGCCTTCTCCTGTTTGACTAACTCCATGCCATGAACTCACAGGTGATTTGACGCAAGTGAACAGACCATGCAGAACTGAGGAGGATCTGGACATCACATGAACACACACACACACACACACAGAGGACCCCAGTGTACATAGGGTATAGTGAACATACACAAACACCCTGTAAATACATAGCTTGTGGTGAACACACACACACATACACACACAGGAGCCTGTGAGTATTTGGGGTGTAGTGGACACACACACACACGGGACCCTGTAAGTGCGTACTGTATAGTGAACACACACACGCACACTCACACAGACACAGACACAGACAAACAGACACACACACACACACACACATGAGCCTGCGAGTATGCAACGCATTCTAACCCTCAGGAGTCAGGCCCACGCATCTCCACTGAGCTCCTTAATGGCCTGGGCTCAAAGCTGCTCTCAGAGCTGAGCAAAGCAGCAGTGTGGCGGCTCTGACAGCGACCACAACGTAAAAAGGAGCCGTGCCTTCATTATGGCAGAGGACAGAAAATCACTGGCCCCAATCCTCTTGGGGTTCTTACCACTTGTGTAACGAGAGAGAGAGAGAGAGAGAGAGAGAGAGAGAGAGAGAAAGAGGAGATGGACAGAGAGAGAGAAGGAAAGACAGACAAATCAAATGTGTGTGTATGTGTGTGAAAGAGAGAGAGTGGGGAGTAATTGAGGAAATGCAAGTCAAGAGGCTATGTTCTCCTAATCCGTCTGTCGCCTGCTGATCATTAGAGGGGTCTAATGGCAGCCTTGCTGTTTTTCTAGGGTCTCGTCGGCACACTGAGCCACCATCACTCACTCACTCACTCACTCACTCAGTCCTTCTCCTTCTCCTCCTCCTCCCTGTCCCATTTCACTCTCCTACTGGACCTCTTGATTACACAGCATGACAGAGAATGAGAGATGGAGGGAGGGGTGCAAGAGAGTGAGAGAGAAAGAGAGATGGAGAGAGAGAGTGAGAGATGAAGAAGGGAATAGGAGAGAGACGCAGACAGAGAGAGAGGGAGCAAGGAAGGGATGGAGGGAGGGAGAGACGGAGTTGGAGGGGGGGAGCGCCCAAGAGAGACTCCAGTCTGCCGGAGCCTGGCAGAGAGTGAACGACAGGGACTCCCACTCGCCCCACCGCAGCGGTTAGCGCTCCCTAAACAGCCCTGGGCACTTCGACAAGAGCTGCACTCAGCTCCATTAGTCAGGGTGGCATATGGTGTTCCGCTCCGCAACGTGACGCCACGCGCACCCAACCAGCGGAGTCAGCGGAGTCAGCGAGCGACTGGTGGGACGGGTGGGCAGGCGGTCGGGCGACTCCCCAGCGCAGCAGCCAGCCAGTCCGTTGAGTGTGACTTCAGTGGAAATCATCTCAGGTCCCTCCAAAGCACTAATGAGTGGGAATGACCCATTTTATTCTGGAGAAGTAGCAGCTGCTCGGCACTCCGCAGAGCCAGAGGACACGAACACAGAGGAGTTCAGAGGAGAGCAGAGAAAGGTTGCTTAGTAATCTACAACTCCACCCAAATTAGCAGCACCAGATCTGATCAAAAGACACGAACAGAGAGGAGTTTAGGCTGTATCAAAGGAGAATAGAGAGAAGGTTGCTTAGTAATCAACAACTCCACCCATATTAGCAGAGCTAGACCTGATCAAAAGAGACATTCAGGCTGTATCAAAGGAGAACAGAGAGAAGGAAGAGCAGAAAATGCTTATTCATCGACAACTCAACCCATATTAGCAGTGCTAGACATCCATTAGATTATGAGGTTTAGGAGACTGTGCCTACCCACACATCAGAGACTCAGACCTCCAGTAACAACCACATATTAAGTGTTAGTGAGCACTGTAAACAATGCATAGCCATACAAATCTCCTTCCACTGCAACTCTTTCCTTTGCCTGCTGTTCTCATTGCTCATTTGAAATGCTTCCTATACAACAGTATAAGGTGACACGTGAGGGCAACAATGTGTTGCCTTTCATCGTCAGAAAAGTGTTGTAGGTGGAGGTCCAACCAAACCAGTGGTCATTTCCCAGTTCCATTTCCCAGTTCCATTCTATTCCCTCTTCACTGTCATGAACACGGCCAACATATACATAAATACTATATATGTATACACATCTATCTATCTCTCTATATATATATATATATATATATATATATATATATATATATATATATATATATATAGATATTTATATATATATATATACATATATATATGCTTGAAAACTCTCTTCTGTAAGCTGAGGTGTAGTAGTATTGTAGTATAATAGTCCAAGTATAATGCTCCAATCAGCAGCACTGTCAGGTTTGAGAGGCAGCTGGGTGTGTGAGGCAGTGCGGTACGTCAGGCTGCAGTGGGGATTTCAAAGCCCAGTGAGGCAGCTTAGAGCTGTCTGCATTCACACAGGCAAATATGAAATCCACTTGCATGCCTCGCTCTTCTTAATCTTGCTTTCCTCTCCACCGCTTCCAGAGCGCCCGCCTGCCAATATCCACTCTGCGCTCTGATTGGTCAGTCACGTCACAGGTAAAAAGGTTCCGTGACACATCAGAACCCTCTCTGTGATGTTCTGTGAGGTTAGTGTGTTTGTGTGATTGTTTATTTGTGCTGTGCTGTGCTGTGTGTCTGTGTGTGTGTGTGTGTGTGCGTGTGTGTATATGTGTGTGCTGTACTTTGAGGTGTCAACACAGGATATTTAACAGAACATTCTCTCTCTTTTCATCTCTGTCTTCCCTGCCTTTCTCAATGGGACTTTTTGCCTTATTTCCTTCTTCTTAGACCTCTTTCTCTCTTTATTCCTCTGCTTCTCTCCTTTCTCTCTGCTTCTCTCCTTTGTCTATTTGGTCTGTTCCCCATGTTTTTGATCCTCATCTCTGATCTCCACCGCCATCTTGTCTTTTTGTTTGTCTCCATTCTCAAATGTGGGTTGTGATTTGGGCCAGATTCTGAAATCTAATTCAGTCCAATCTAGTTCAGTACTTGGGATGAATTACATTTGAAAGCACAGAACACAAAACCAGATAGAACCAAAATAACAAACATTGAAAAGTAAAAAAAAAAAGAACATGAGTAGTTAAGACACACACACACACACACACATTCTCTCTCTCTGGTCTTCCTTCCCCTCTTACCTCTCTCTCTCTCTTACATTTCTCTCTTTGCCAGTCAGTCCTCCTAATTCCTGCCGTGAGCCCTTAAGTGTCTGTGCATCTCACCGCAGGTCTGAGAACAGTGATTAGAGGGAGTCTGGCAGTGGCCCACTCAGTGCAGGGCTTTGAAGCTGCGGCCAGAGACGTCTCTTGTTTTGGTGCTGTAGAGCCCTCTGCGGCGGGCTAATAGCACAGCAGAGCTGCCTATTAAGACAAGCATTTGAGCAAGCATGAGTAAACATACCTGCATACCTCTCTCTCTCTCTCTCTCTCTGTGTGTGTGTGTGTGTGTGTGTTTACATGTGTGTGTGCTTGCATGAATGCAGACATATATGTTTGTATGTGTGTGTGTGTGTGTGTATGCTTACATGCGTGCATCTGATTGTGTTAAAGTTTGTGTGTGTGTGCATTTGCCTGCATATCTGTGTGTGTGTGTGTGTGTGTGTGTGTGTGTGTGTGTGTGGGCCTCTTACCTGAGGCAGTTAGCCTCTCCCCCATGCGCAGGAAGAGAGCAGGAGCCATCATTATCATCCCTCCAATCCAAAGTGATTGCCCAAGCCACAGTAAGAGACTCAGCTCTGGGAGCACCAGAGAGCTGGGAGCCAAAACAAGCATCTGAAGGCTTTCATGCTTATATCCTCCACTTCCTACAAATGGAGACTAGGCCTAGCTTGATCTATGACGAAAAGTTTCTGTAAGGCCTCACATACACTGCTTTAGAAGTACAGTGTGTCTA
>JAIFZK010000012.1:14262500-14295000 GCA_027481765.1 Tenualosa thibaudeaui | reverse complement strand
GTGTGTGTGTGTGTGTGTGTGTGTGTGTGAGAGAGAGAGAGAGAGAGAGAGAGAGAGAGAGAGAGAGGGAGAGAGAGAGAGAGTATGTGTGTGTGTTAGAGTGTGTGTGTGTGAGTGTTTCAGTCAGCCTGTCGGTTAAAACTTAATTTGGGCACTAGTACATCTCGAAAATAGCCATGTTCAGAACAGAAATTATAAAGCACTCACAACTGACAATATATAGTTAGGAGGAACCCAAAAAAGGGTTTTAAATGGCCTTGAAAATGACATCAAATGACACACAAAAATACACATGGTAGATGTGGGACCCACGTAAATGTCAAAACAAACACATTGAGATGTCCTAGAAAGGCCCAGAAGCTGAAGAAGCATGTGGGAAGACGAGAGCTTACTAAACAACAAGTCAAAGGCGCATTCTGCAAGACTAACAGAAATGTGAGCCTCTGCACAAGGCTGCCAAGGTGAATGCAAATTCGGAGGATTTCAACTCCAAGTGGCAAACCCCAGCGAGGCTTCAGCTTTTGTTTTCTGAGTGCAAAGGTCATATTATTTTCAAGTAGAAACGGCCGTCAACATCTTAAGTGAATCCTGGGATGGAGGAAGGTGGCTCCTTTGCCAAGCAGACCATTGAGGTCTGATGGAATTTGGCAGGAGTCCATCTGATGAAAGCCTGTTCGAAGTGAACACTTGAGGTTCAGCTTCAGTCCCTCCTGATTGCACCAGGGATCCAGAGACACTGTTGAAGTGGACTAACCACTGAAAATCCCCAAGTGCTGCACATAAACGGACAATGAAGTGCATGTGTTATTGGAAGAGGATAAACATAAATGCAACAAGTGAATAAATAAACAGATATTAAGCAATTGGAAAGCTGAGTGGAAAAAGCCGGGCTGGCCAGGCCAGGCTTGGGCCCTACACAAACAGACACTCCCCCAGCTGTAAATGCACTAATAACCCGAGGACTGAGCCCTCCTTCACCCAATTAAAACACGAGTTAATGAGAGCTGAGCTCGTTAAGAGTCGCTCGTGTCGTTAAGCTGGTGCGATCACTGTGGGTCAGGTTAAATTCTCATCTAAAGCCTTCTAATGGGGCAGATATGAGCAGAGCCCCTTTAAAAAGCACAGGCCATAGAATAGCCAGCTGTGGCATCACAGATCACACTCACACTCACAGCCTCTCAGGGAAAAACACGGCACCACTACACCGTTAACTTCACAGCCTGGGTCTTCACATTCGTCAGCAGTTTTATCTTTGTAGCTGCCATATTTGAGGCCAATGGCTCCGCTGAGAAAGACAGAGAGAGAGAGAGAGAGAGAGAGAGAGAGAGAGACCGACATGTCATCGGCCTAGTGAGCATCCAAATGACTATCTGTCAAAGGAAAGGAAATATGAATGCCTATCAAATCACACAACTAAATAAAGTACATAAACGACTGTGACGGAGAGCTTGATGAGGAGGAACGAAAAGCCGAAGAGGTCTTGTGCGTTTCCTGGGGAAGAGAGTGATGAGCCAAAAACAACTGCTCCATTCATCACTGACTTCGACTGTGGTGAGAAAACAGGCACTTAACCACACAATTATCCATCATCAGAGCATCTACACTTAAGGCTGCCAGTCAGTCAGCTGCAGGGGGCCACAGATATGTGCAAACACACACACACACACACAGACATGCACACACACACACATGCACACACAAATATGCTCCATATATATATACAATATCCATCCATATATCCATATCCATATATATATATATACACACATACAAAACCAAAAATATGTACCTATATACAAAAATAGCTGTATAAACATGCATAGATAAAATATCCGTGTGTGTGTGTGTGTGTGCGCACAGGCACAACCATTTGCTGATTAGGCTGCGGTCTATAATGTATAATGTTAGACCCTCTGTGTCCCCAAAACTGCTGGTGCATAGCCACATGTTTATGTAGCAGTGCATGTGTTGTACACATATGTACACAGACGGGCATGGAGAGCAATGAAACCATATAGCCCACTCACTGGAAGCCCCAGTCACATCTATGCCTGCACACACTGAGGAGGATTACAGAGGATTTAACTGTCCACCATGAAAACACAATCACACACACACACACATGCATACACACACACGGTGCGCACGCACATGCACATATGCACACACACACACACACACACACACACACACACACACACACACACACACACGCACACTTCCGTAAACACATTTGTGTAAACACATTCAGTCAATATGACTCAGACAGAGTTGAGCAACAGTGGTTTAAGTTAACCCTGACTCACTCACTAAGCCTCATCAAAGAGCTGGCTTTGCCTCCCTCTGCTGGTAGGAAAATCTTAGTGCAGAGGATATGACTAGAAGTCAGGTGGACACACACACACACCAAATGAACACATCAAATGCTTGAGTCATGGCTGACACAGACTGGTTGCTCATGTCTACAAATGTAAATTTCTGTTTGTTTTAAATGACACAAAAGCATCACACGTTTTAAGTCCTCTTCTCAGATCTAAAACTCCTTCTACATCTTCTGGTAAACTCTCAACAGATGGACAAACTCTCAACTCCCAAACTAGTGTGTGAGATCAGCATAGTAACTTATATGAGTTGACATGTTGAATAAAAAGGTGACCCAAGTTTGCATCTGTAGCTTTGTACTTAGCTTGCATCTGTGTGCAGTCCTGACTTAAGGGGATTCATGGGTTTGTTACTGACAAACAGAACAGAACAGTCTACTAACATTCAGACCATCTTTGAGTGCTAATGCTTCCAAATATTCTCTCTGTGACAGCAAATAGGATAGATGCGCCACCTATAGGCCAGTGGTTGCATTACAGCACATCCTCTACTACAGCAGCCTACCATGCAGCTGATTGTGGTACTAATGTCTCATATCACAGTATTCATGGCAACAAGGATTGCACTTGTGTCACTTTTGAAGCCATTTAAAAAAAAAAAAAAATCAAATCAAACTTGTGAAAAGACTTGGGTTACAAAAATCAGCACAATGCCATTTTATTGACAAATATGTTTGCATTACATTATTTTTATATACTCTGAAATACCGAAATATCCAAACTCTTTTTCATATTTTCATCAGTACAAAAGAAAAAAAAATCTAGTATTAAAATGTTAAAATTATTCATTTTATCCATAACAGCATAAAATAAAATATGATAATTAATCTGAGTCACTGACGTAATAAAAAAGCATAGCTGTATATCTTCTTTAAGTTGTATAAAACTGCATTTCTGAGGAATTTCTGATTCTTTTTTTTTAAAAATAAGTCACAATCATTTGAAAGATACAGGATTAATCTCTGACTGCTCAAAGCAATAGTGATTTACTTTCAATGAGAGATGCCAGAACAGAATATAATCATCTTTGAAGTCATTCACACAATCAGAAGACAATATCTAATAATGATAACAAAACAGCAACTCTGCTACAATTTCTTAACAGCCAACAGGTGAACAAGCTAAACTGACCACCTCAATCAAATAAGCATTGATTTGCCAGAATACAGCACTGCTTACTATTAGTTACCACCATCATTGTCACCACCATCATCACCATCACCATCACCATCATCACCATCATCACCATCACCATCATTATCATCATCATCATTATCATCACCATCATCATCATCATCATCATCACCATCATCATCATCACCATCATCATCATCATCACCATTATCATCACCATCATCATCATCATTATCATCATCATCATTATCATCACCATCATCATCATCATCACCATCATCATCATCACCATCATCATCATCACCATTATCATCACCATCATCATCATCATCATCATCACCATCATCATCATCACCATTATCATCACCATCATCATCATCATCATCATTATCATCATCACCATCATCATCATCATCATCACCATCATCATCACTATCATCATCATCACCATCATCATCATCATCATCACCATCATCACCATCACCATCATCATCATCATCATTATCATCACCATCATCATCATCATCACCATCATCATCATTATCATCACCATCATCATCATCATCACCATCATCATCATCATCATCATTATCATTATCATCATTACCATCATCACAATTAATAATATGACTATACCTAAATGAAAAGCACTGTGGCATTTAATGCACTCACTACCAATACCATCACAGAAAGCACATTCATCATACTCATCTGTATGTGTTCACTTCATCTCAGTGATCTGGACAAGTGGTGGAATATTAATGCCCTGGCTACTTGCACCAATAGCGTCAGCTGCGCACAGAGCACAGAGGCTTAAAAACATGACATGATTAGGTTTCTTTTGTTTGAACTCTTGAAATAAAAGTGAGTCAAATCAAGAAAAGCCCAACAGAGAAAAAGAACCAAAAAGCAAAGCTTCAGAATCACACTGCAGCTCTGAGAGAATGGTGAATGTGCATGTCAGTAAGTCAGTGTGTTACCACTCTGAGGTCCAGACACTTTGAGGCAGTCTGTTCAACCTTGACAGACTGTCGCTTGTGTGTGTGTGTGTGTGTGTGTCTGTATGTATGGATATGTGTTTGTGTGTGTGTTTGTGTGTATGGATATGTGTTTGTGTGTACATGTATGTGCGAGTGTGTGTTTGTGTGTGTGTGTATATGGATACGTTTGTGTGTGCATGTGTGTGTGTCTGTGTGTATGGATATGTGTGTGTACGTGTGTGTTTGAGTCTGTATTTGTGTGTGTGTGTGTGTGTGTGTGTGTGTGTGTGTGCAAGTGTGTTTGAGAGTGTGTGTGTGAGCGTGTGAGTGGATGTGTGTGTTCATCAGAGTTTGGTCATTGGTATGTGCAGGTTGTTCCACGGTCCCATCCACACCTCCTCGTCCTCCGAGTGTGTGTGCTCGCTGGGTGTTTTCGAGCGGCCCTTCCCGTCCTCGCCTCCGCTTCCACTTCCACTTCCACTTTCGTCCACCGACAACTCCCGCTCCAGCCCACAGCGCCCCCTACCGTTCCTCTGAAGCATTGGCACAGACACAGAGTGCCCCAGCACCTTATGGGCCACGCTGTTGGCCTTGGAGCTGACATCGCCACTTCTATGGTCACTGCTGATACTGCTGTGGCCAGAGCCTGGCGCGCTGTTGGAGAGCCCGACGTTGAGACCCAGACCAACCACGCGGTCCGAGATGAGCGTCGCCGTACCCCCCACCCCCACCCCACTGCTGCAGTTGCCCACCGTCTGGATGACAAGGCCCACGTGCGGGGGGTCGCTCCTGTCAGGGTGGGAGCCGTTGAGCGGGAGCTGCTCCTCGTGCGTGACGCCCAGCTTGTCCAGCTTCTTGAAGCGCCTGGCCAGGCGGCCTCCGGGTGAGGGCGAACCCAGCTTGAAGTTGTTGCCATGGGGGTGGGTGGGCCGGCGCGTGCGGATGATGGAGCCGTTCTGGGCGAGGTAGATGGAGCCGTTGAGGCTGCTGTGTGGGGTGGGGGTGGGGGTGGTGGTGGTACTGGTGGGGATGCTACTGCTGCTGGAGGTGGAGGTGGAGGAGGCAGTGACGGTGGTGTTGGCGTTGGGGACTCTGCTGTTGCGTAGGACGTCAGGACCGCTGTCGTCTCCTGTGGAGCTGCCTGTCTCCCCACCAACTAGTATCTTCACACGCTTCTTCTGGCCAGGCTGAAGCAGGAGAATATATACACAAACACGCACAGGCAGGCACACGCACACACACACACACACACACACAAACAAACCCCATATATAGATTGTCAATGACAGTACAGTTTACCTAGACATGTTAAACATGCATAAGTAGAGATGAGCAATCAATGGAAAGTCCAGGCGATTAGTGGGAGTACAGTGTACTTGAGGATAAAACCAAAGACGAGTTTTGAAAATGTACATGTACAATGTAAAATGAACATAGGAAAGTAAGAGACATGCGCACGTGCACACACACACACACACACACACACAAACACACACACACAGAAAGGGATCACAGGTAGGAATGGTAGGCACTTGAGAGGTTTTGCTATTAACTAAGAGAAAAAAAAACAAACAAACAAACAAAAAAAAGAATCGGTAATCAGCTCTGTCACAGCAAGAGATGGAGTGGAGCCTGAAAATAAGAACATCTTCCAGCCTCAAAGAAATGAAAATAATGAAGCACAAAGTCTAGTCTAGTTTCTGGCCTCCAAGAAATGAAAAGACTAGCACAGAGTCTAGTCTAGTTTCCCAGATGGAAGAGAAATAGGGTAAAATAGACCACACAGCTGACCACACCAAAGAGCTTGAAGAAGACAACTTCACTTTTGTAGAAACTGTGAAAGGAAGAGTTTAGCGTAAATCAACCCATTTCCCTGTTGCTTGAGCTCACTGAGTGCTGTGGGCTGGAAGAGGAATGAGGAAGTGCAGTACAACACTAAGAGAAAGGGGCACAGGAAACCAAAACTAAAACCTGTGTTTCCTTGCCCATATTTGTTAGCGTTAGCTGCTACTATTCTGCCTTTGTGTCATATTTTCTCGTTCCTCTTCCTAACACTAGCTATGGGTTGATTTATGCTGGAGTGACAACAAGGCTTCAGTCAAGTCAGACCAGACCAATCCACTACAAACCACTTCAAACCACTTCCAACCTTTGAGCTCTGACTTCTCTGTCCATCAGAAAGCAGTGGAGTCACCCTCGTTCTCCTCAGTCCTATCTGAGGAGAGGGCGTCCTCATCCACCTCTGTGATGGGCGACAGTCCTCCAAAGCCCTCCACCGAGCTCTCCTCCGTCATGCTGGCTTCGGTGGCGTACGGGCTCGCCTCAGGCGAATGCACACTTTTGCGAGAAGCGCTACTGTCGCTGAGCTCACTGGCGGATTCCTTACTCTCCTCTGCGGTGGATTCCTTACTCTCCTCTGCCTCTGTCTCTTCATATTCCTCCTCCTCTTCCTCATCTTCGTCCTCCATAATGCTCTGCTCATCGATGGTCCCCTGGGAGCTGCGGGTAATGACGGACTTGCCAGAGCGCCGGGTGGTCGAGCTGCCCTCGCTGATGGCGGAGCTTGCGATGGAGGCCAGGTCCTCGTCCTCGGTGGCTTCCGCCTCAGACGCTTCCGCCTCGGACGCTTCCACCTCGGACGCTTCCACCTCGGACGCGCTCTCCATGGAACTTCCTGCCGTGCCCGTCCCGCTCTCGGCTTCGCTGCCTGACGCCGCTTTGCTGCTGCCGCCGCTCGCCGCCGTGGCGCTGGACCTCACAGAGGAACGGGCGGACGAGGCCTGGGAGCCGCCCTCACCACTCTCCACAGCGCTACCACTCTCTGCTGCACTAGCACTTTCTTTAGCGCTACCACTCTCTGCTGTGCTAGCACTTCCTTCAGCACTGCCACTCTTTGCTTCACTACCACTTGCTGTGCCCGGGGCGCTCCCTGAGCCGCTGGCAGTGCCGCTACCTGAGGGCGTCCCCGACACCACACTCTTCTCCTCGTCTTCATCCTCTTCCTCAGATCCCTCATCTGAGCCCTTCTCTGTGCCAGACTCTTCCTCAGAACCAGACTCTTTCTCTGTGCCAGATTCCTTTTCAGTTCCCGATTCTTTCTCTGAACTCGATCCCGCCTCTGATCCTGACTGTTTCTCTGATCTAGACTCTTTCTCTGATCCAGACTCGGACTCTTTCTCCGTGCCAGATTCTTTCTCAGACCCGGATGCTTTCTCAGATTCGGACTTGCTCTCCTGGTCCGAGTCCCCAGGCTCCTCCGGCTCGGACTCCGAGTCCACCGTGCTCTCCTGGGCATCATCTCGGTCCAAGTCCACCTTGAGGTAATCCTTATCGGCCACACTGCTCTTTTCCGATGCCTCGTCTTCCTCCTCCTCTTCTTCCTCCTCATCTGATCCTCTCCTCTTCATCTTCTTCTCCTTCTTCTTGCGGGCCTCCGCTTCAGAGCCGCTCCCGCTAGGCTCGGCCTCGCTCACGCTGATGGACACCTGGGCCTTCCTCTCCTCATCCTCCTCTTCCTCGCTTCGACTCACGCTGCTCTGGGACTTGCGGCGGGCCTTCAGTCTGGCCCCGATGCTGATGCGCTTCAGCACCTTGCCCAGGCGACTGCGGGCAGAGCCTGGCGCGCCCGCGGCGTCGCTGGGTCCCCCAGTCAGGCTCTCCTGGCTGCCGCGCCGGCGAGCCGCCGTCAGCCTGGCGTACTCCTTGCCGAACATGCCGAAGACTTTGGCCTTTTTCCAAGGCGAAGAGGCGGGAGCCTCCACCTTCTTACCGGCGGCCAGCAGCTTGCTGAGCTTCATGACCGACTTCAGCCTCTTGGCCGCCTTGGAGGTGTCGCCCTCGCCCTCACCCTCTGCCGGGGCCACCTGATCTGCTGCTGGCTCCTCCTCTTCCTCGGGTGCAATGTCCTGGAACGCCACCCGTCGCCCAGGTGGAGCGCCACGGCCACGGCCTCTGCCTCTCCCTCTTCCTCTGCCCCGGCCCTGTGTGTGTGTGGCATTGACATCATTTCCTTTACAAAAATGTTATTCTGAGACATGGAACAGGTTAGCGTACCTTTTAGCAGTTTAAATAATAGGCCTAAATATCATTCTAGTACCTTTACTTAACTGATCAAAGGTGTCATGACATGCATCTGAAATGTCAGTACATCAGTAAACTCATTCACTATTCACACACTGTCTGCCTCCGCAGGGTTATGTAGGAACTTCTTGAAGACTTTAAAGTAAACTTTTGTCTTATCAGCAAGTTGAAGACACCCAACACACACACACAGTTTTGTGTCTGGACCTCCAAGAGTGTATTTCTTCAGCAGATGACACTTCATTTGTCATCAGACTAGATAGGATAAGATTCTGCTGAATTGGTTGGCTGCAATGTTCTGGTCATAAAATAAATAAGTCCCTGGCCTTGTTTGGTGGGCTGCATTAAACAGCACAAGCCAAAGGCAACAGGCAGCCAGGAGTTAAGAGCCGAGAGAGATAAACTACGGCTCAAGTCCCACAGAATCACCGGCCCCTCTGGGCCTCTATGGAGCATACATATCTGTCTAATTATAAAGGATTTATAGTAACATAATCGCTGGACTGAACTAAGCTACAATACCTGATTAGAAAAAATTTGCTTTAAATGCAGTAATTTACATATTCTTCAACTGCAACTTGGGAAAGACACAATTTCATTGCTTAATCACCACCTATTTAATGGTGGAATCTCAGACATAATGGATTTACAGGACAAACACAAATACTACTGCTTATCTGAGGCTTGAGCCACTTGTGAAAAGTCAAGTGTTTGTTTAACTCCCAGAAAATAGCCTCCTGTCATAAACAAGGCCCCTGCTATCAATAATGAAGTGAGGCGCTAACTAGCATTCAATAATGAATGCCATTCAAAGCAATTTTATCACCTCTAAAACCATCCTCAGTCTCAGGGTGACACACTCATATCATTCTCAGAGGGCAACAATTATTAAGTAAACATCCTGAAACTCTTTGTGTCTGACAGCGATAAGCGCTGTAGTGGGCAGATGTCAATGCGTTTATGCAGACCACACTACACTAACGTATGCCTTCCTGCCTATCAGTGACACACACACACACACACACACACACAGTGCTTCAAATCCATGACTTTGTCTATCTGGGCATCTTATGGCAGTGCAGGGGAGTGGGGACGAGGGGTTGTGGGGGGCGAGGGGTTGTGTTGTGACTATGCAGTGGCTCCCTTAAAACCGTGTCTTTGATTCCTGACTGGTTCTGTTCTGCCCTGGGGCAAGGCCTTCAGCCCTAAGTTGCTCTGGGGAGACCAGACTTTTTAATATTTAACAAAAATGCCAGTTGCTTTGAATAAAAGTGGGGCAATTCCTTGGAAAGTGGACATTTTCGACACATCCCCAACAGCTGGTGAGGTCACATAAGAAATGGTACAAGACAAATAATACTGTACTTGCACATGTCCCATCACATCCATAGTTTGGAAACTGGCCAGCATCAGCCAAATCAATAAGCCTAATTAACAAATAAAAAAGCCTTATTAACAAATAAAAAATACATACATACATACTTACACACACAAACACTGATTGACACACACACACACACACACACACACACACACACACATATATATATATCAGGACATCAGGACACCATTTGATGCCCACATAGTGTCCTGATGTTTTGAACAGTGCTAGGGGTGTGCTACCTCTCCCCGTGGACTTACTTATGCACGTACATACGTACACACACACACACACACACACACACACAACAATGCAGTGGGTGTGCTACCTCTCCCTGTGGACTGTAGTAGTAGCCATCGTCCTCCATGATGACCTCGCCGTACTCATCATACATGCCACCAGGGGGAAGAAGCTTCCGGCGGCTACCATACGGAGTGACGCCATAGCTGAAGTGGACAGAGAGAGGGAGAGAGAGAGAAAAGAGAGAGCGAGAAAGAGAGAGAGAGGGGGAGAGAAGAGAGAGAGAGAGAATTTAAGAAATCTGTGTGAATGATAAATGAATAAAGACTTTATTTTGTTTGTAAGCAAAGCAAATTATGAGATTAGAGGTGTAACTCCAACTGATGTATGATTGATTTTCACTTATCACTTATAAATGAGTGAATGATTTATTCTGCAAACTTTAGCTGATGATAATAAACAGGCATCATTAAATTAAAACGGTGATAACTTCCTGCAACAGGCTACAGGAAATTCACAACTAATTCCATGAGCCACCGGGGTCACAACAGTATTTGTGATAAGACCGTGTGTGTGTGTGTGTTTCAATCAGGTGTGACGTGTAGGCCTACTCTACCTCGGATCAAACACAGCATCATCAGTGTACGTTGAGAACCTATCCTGTTGCCCCAGGAGATTACACGTCTGGGTGAGAAGAGGATTAAGAGCTTCTAAGCCATTGCTAGTGAGCGCTAACGCGAGAGCTGCAGGGTCTGTAGATTAGCGTCGCTGTCTACAGATCCTTGACTGAACCCATAGTGCGCTAACATCCCCAAATACCATAACACACATTAACAGAGCACCTCTTAGCATCAACATCAGCCACTTAGCTTCTCAGGAACAAATACAAATAAATAACAGCACCTAGCATTTACAATGAGACAGAGGGGAAATGGAGGAAAATCCATGGGTGTGAGTATGTGTTTAGCAACACTGTCTGAGGGCCTGGTTGATCCTGGATTAAGGCAGTGTGGGGCAGTGTAGCTGAAGAGATGGAGGGTGGCAGGCAGAAACACACACACGCACACACAGACACACACACACAAACACACACACACATAGGCACACCCATATTATTCTGTGATTAACCCACTTATGGCTCACTCATTCCCAATGAATAAAGGGGCCGACACACATATGCATCAGTGGAGGGCAGAACGTGTATCTGCTCCATTGCACTTTAGGAGGTATGTGAATAATTTAAGCAGGTATGTGGATAATTACCTTGGAGGGGATCATAGGTCATAATTACTACTGGAGAAGAAGAACAAGGGAGACAGAGAGGAAAGGAGAGATGGGGAGAGAGAGGGACAGAGCTAGAAAGAAAAAAGATAGATAGATAGATAGAGAAAGAAAAAAGAAACAGAGAGAGATAGAGAGTGAGAGAGACTGGCCAATGTTCATCCCTTCTGACTATAAGAGTGCTGTGTTCCGAGGGCCTAAAAAAGTAGCATGCTGTAAGTGAAATGATTGAAGAGAAACAGATTGATGTTGTTCCCAATATGAGGTCCCTCACAGCTGCGTCTCACACACGTGCACGTGCACGCACACAACACACTCACGTACGCACGCGCACACACACACATGCGCGCACACACATGCACACACACACAAGATGACCACACTCCGGACCTGGACACTGACATCGTCCCCCCTCACAGCCGCATCACACACATACACACACACACGCACACACACACACACACACACACACACATACAAGAAGACCACACTCTGGACCTGGACATTGATCGCCACCTCACAGCCACGTCTCACATATGCACATACACACGCACACACACATACACACACACCAAAACACCACACTCTGGACCTGGACACTGTCATCGTCTCCTCTCACAGCCGCATCTAATCAGTCCACCTGGCTGACAAATGTAAGACTAACTCTGCTTCAAAGCTCTTCATCAGACCATCTCTCTAGGGGGCAGCAAACACAAACACACACACACACACACACACACACACGCAAAAACTCACATTAATGCACACATGCTCACGTACACACGCACACACACACACACACACACACACACACACACATACATACACTTACATGCATGCATGCACAAGCACACACACACACACATACAGAAACACACAGTCCAGAGCACATCATCCTGCTAGCATCTGTTCCATCGTAACCTTGCCATCCAGAATGTCAGTACACCATATGGGCTGTGCTTCTAACAACAACCTGGGCACAAACTAATCCCTACACCCTACATCCTTACTGTTCTTCTTCTTCACTCACTTTTCTTTCTTTCTGCTCCCTAGCGCACTTTCACTTTCTCCCTCCCTTTCTCCCTCTTGTCTTTCCCTTCATTTCATTCTTTCTCTTCTTTCCTCCCTCTTATCCCTTCGTACATTCTTCTATTTCTGTTCACTAGCACACTTTCTCCTTCTCTACTTCCCTGTCCTAACCCTTCTTCTCTCTCTCTTTCTCTCTCCCCTCCCTGATCTCCTCTTTTATTTCTCTCCATTGGGATTCACCAGCAGCATGTAATTGAATGGCTTCATCCTAGCTCATTCCAGGAAAGATATATAAACACTAATAGATGAGAAATTAACAAGGGGTGTAGGCACAGAGAAATGGACAGAGAGAAGGAGAGATGGTGTGTGTGTGTATGAGAGAGAGGGAGAGAGAGAGAGAGAGAGAGAGAGAGTGGGTGTCGTGTTCTGGGAGTAGCTAATATGCAAACGTAATAAATTGAGTCCAATTGATTAGTTCCTGGAGTTTTTGCGGCTGCCCCCTGGAGGAGGATTTGAAGAGTGCTGAAATCCTTTTGAAGCGGCTTACGGTTGATAACTTCATTTAATCTCTCACTTAGCATGCTGGGCTCCCATGGACCAAGCATGAGGAGGAGAGGACAGGTCTGCCAGTGGTGACGCAGCCAACTCACACACACGCGCACACACACACACACACAAACACCTACATACTCCAGATGCGAACACAAACACACACACACACACACGCACACACACACACACACAGAAACATGTTCACTCACGTTCACCAGATGCGTGCGCACACACACATGTGCATCCACACAGATGTATACACACTTCCACTTAAATAACACATAGTTTTTTCCTGAACTCTTACCCTTGATCATAGCCATAGTAATCTTGTGAGTAGTAGTCCTGCCCAGGGTCAATACCAGATTCCATCGACAGAGCCTGAGCATTCATATAAAACAAACAAACAAACAAAAACAAAAATAGGACTGTGTTTACCAACAACCCAAACCCAGAGAATAGCTAAAGAGTGCTGTGCGTTAGTTTGAGAATGCATGACAAAGAGTGTAAGGTCTCATGATAGGTGAGAGGGTGAGACTGAAGGAAGGCTCTACCTCAGGTCTAAGCAGAGAGGGTCTCAACAGCTGCTGCTGTTAGGAGAAAGGACACAGAGGAAATGAGAGGAGACAGAAATAGATAGATAGATAGATAGATAGATAGATAGATAGATAGATAGATAGATAGATAGATAGATAGACACAGACAGAGGGAGAGAGAGAGGGCAAGTTAGTGAAGTGAGGGACAATAAATGTGGAAAAGAGGAAATGAAGTTGAGCAAAGAAAATGGGAGAACCTTTGGAACAAGTGGAGATGAACAGAATCAGAGCAGAAAGAGACGTGCAGAAGCAGAGTGGATAGAGTGGAGACAGACGGACAGCACAACAAAGGCCCGAGACAGAGAGATATAGATAGACTGAGAACAAGCGCTGCTGAGTCAGCAATTTCTTTCTTCTCCACTGAGCCCCACTTTCCTTCACTCATATTCATCAAATAGAGTGAGATGACCAGCCCAATGCTAAAAAATCACTTATACTAACACATCCTGTGGGGAAGCTGGAGATAAGAAATATAAAACATGGTGCACTTAAAGCGTTTGATATCTCTCCTGCCGGGCGCTCTGGAGGAGGGGGTGAAAAGTTTCCCCCATCAATCACCTCCACATCCCAGGCAGTCGACTCCCCCATCCCCCCATCCCACCCCCCTACGCCCCTCGCTGGCTCTTCCAGCACTTATCGACAGATAACAGATGAGAAACAGACACATTTCAAGCCTTTAAGTGCACACTGATGGACAGAATAAAAAAAACACAGAGAGAGGGAGAAGCAGGAAAGAAAAACAGTCATAACGCACCTCTCTGCCGTAGCCCCCACGCCTCCTGCCAAAGAGAAGAGAGAGAGAGAAAGAGGGATGAGGTTAGAAGAAGGAGGCAAAACCATTCACATTTTAATATATGGGCACTCTGCAAGACAGATAAGACAATGGATTATTCTATAGCTTTTATTTACCCTTTTGTTACCCCCGGGAGGCACACAAACACAATCTAGTGCATTAAAGCACTGCAACAATTCACTATAACACAAGACACAGAGGGAGCTGATTAAAGATCACTTTGTGTCAAGATCAGAGGACAGCTGCGGCTCGCAATCTCTCCCACGCTCAAAAAAAAAAATAAAATAAAATAAAAAAAGCTTGAAGGTGCACTACATCTACAACTCCATTTTAAAACCATAAAGGGAGAGAAAGAGGACAGAATGTGCCACTTCATCTTCTTGGAGACAAACCTACGTAGCATACACCGTCTCAAAGCACAATCTAAAGCTTTACACCTAACAACACACCCCATCATTCATACATTCCACTTAGCCTTGAGATGGGACCCAGTCCCTAGGACGGTACAGGAGAAGGAACAATGGCACAGCCTTACTGAACTAGGGAAAAGCTGAAGGCAATCTGGATAGCCTCTAAGCCAGGGAACTCCAACATGTTGCTCAGGAGCTACCAGTAGCTCGCCACCTTTGAGTAGGGTCAAAGGAGATGCAAGTAAATCTCATAAGGTAGTCACAAAAGGTATTCAACCTGTTAGTATTTCTATGAAATCAAATTCAAACATCCTGCCCTGTCTGGGACACCATGATCCCAGTGTTCCTGCTCTCTGATGAGAACTGATTTTAGTATTGCACACCAGATTTGGCTGGAACTATGGCTAAAGAAAGGCGCCACAAATTCAGATGACACTTCAGATGAGTGTTTGCACTACGCTGTAAGTGCGTAAGACGGCAAAGAATGTAACATTTATCTCTAGTACTATCAGTAATACGATGTAAAATAGTGACATGCTCTTGGCCATGTTGATGTCAAAGTAGCTCTCGGAGGAAGAAAAGTTGGAGACCCCTACTATAAGCACTACCTAATAACAGAAAGGAAATAAAGAACTCACATTCAATGACGAGGGACCACTTAAAACGGCAATGAAGACTCCCCTGCCATCTCTCACTGAAACAGCAGTGGCCAGAGGGGAGAGCTTAGCAAGGTCCTTAGCCTTGCATTCACAGAGAGTTTTTCTCTGAACTCGTCTTTGTCAAGTAACTGAGTGGGTTTCACAGAGCACCAAAATCAAAGTGTGGGGGCTAGAGAGTGGGTGAAAATATTTTGTAATGTGTTCCTTCCATGTTAATAATATGGGCAGTCATACAGATGTTAAAAGCAACCTTTTATTCATCATGGTGTAAACATCCTCACTGGTGTTCTGACTAGATCTCCTCTCCATCTCTTGTGCAGAACCAGAAAATCAACCATCCATTCAAAGCTATTCAATTTGAAGCAAGGTGTCGACACCAAAGAAAAAGCAGCGTTGAACTTTCTTTGTGTCTATCACACACACACTCACAGCCACACACACACAATTGACAGTTCCCCAATGACAGTGGACCCATGCCCTTGTCATGCCTGTTCTCTGTGACTGATCTTCTATGTGTTTCCTCAACATGTCTGCAGGGGAAACTCTCTGTCTCACACATACATCTGGGAGGGTTTCCAGAACATTCTTACTTTAGGTAAAGGGTGGTTTCAGAGATGGTGTGAAAACCAGGTGATGTTTGTAAAGCTTGCTTTGGCTACTACTTCCTTGTGGTGCTTTTGAGACACTCAGTCCCAGACTATTAGGTGAATGATGAAGACAGATAGTTAGGATAGGGTGAGTGAGTGAGTGAATGAGTGAGTGAGTATGTGAACGAGTGAGTATATGTGTAAGTGAGTGAGTGAGTGAGTGAGTGAGTGAGTGAGTGAGTGAGTATGTGAGCGAGTGAGTATATGTGTAAGTGAGTGAGTGAGTATGTGAGCGAGTGAGTATATGTGTAAGTGTGTAAGTGAGTGAGTGAGTGAGTGAGTGAGTGAGTGATAGACAGGTACTTAGTGGGAGGAAAAAGTGATAATGTATGTGTGTGTTTGTGTGTAAGTGTGTGTGATTGAGAGATAGATAGGTAGTTAGTGGGCGAATGAGTGAGTGAGTGTATGTTTGTGTGTGTGAGTAAGAGTGAGTGAGTGAGTGTGTGTGTGTGTGAGTAAGCGAGTGAGTGTGTGAGAGAGTGTGTGTGTGAATGAGTGAGAGTGATAGACAGGTAAATAGTGGGAGAATGTGAGGAATAGACAGGTTCAACTGATACCTTCTCCACCTTCAAGAAACTTGTGAAGACCCAGCTCTTCCAAGAATATCTCCTGGCGTAAACTATGAGAATGCACTTAACAATTTAATTTCTCTGCACTATTTCACTTTCATCTTAAAATGGTGCAGTTTCTATGTTAGCAATATGCACTCCTTCTTCGTTCTTTCATTGTGTTGTAGCTTGAATGTTATCCTCTTTTGTAAGTCGCTTTGGATAAAAGCGTCTGCTAAATGCCTAAATGTAAATGTAAATGTAAACAGGTAGTTCATGCCTTGGTGAGTGAGCGAGCGAGTGAGTGTGTGAGTGTGTAAGTAAATGAGTGAGTGAGTGATAAAAACAGTTAGTTAGTGGGAGAATGAATGAATGAATGAATGAATGAGCGAGTGAATGAACAAGTGAGTCATGGCAGTGAAAACACAAGGGGAAAAAGAAAGGACAGAGCCATGCAGTGTGCTGTATCTTTTATATGTCTATCTCATGCTCACAGTGCTGGAGGATATGAGAATCACATTCATCACCGTCACCAAGATCACAAGCATCACCCTCCCAGCAATCCCCAGCAAATACACATATATATACAGACAGCATCCAAATCTGTCCCTTCCACCTAAAAGTCTCTTATGCCCCGCATTGACATGGGTGGAGTCCACAGACGGCATGAAAACCATATTGGATACATCAAACATGTTCCATAAACTTTACAAAAAAGGATCAAACTTTTGACAAAAGAGATATGTTTAGAGAGTATGAAATGTTGACACAAAACAAGAAAGAGATGACAGTGAAGTAGGCTTCTAAGAGAGAGAAGGAAGAGAGGGACAAGAGAGAGAGAGAGAAAGAAGGAGAGAGATAAAAGAGAGAGAAGAGAAAAATTACGAGGTCAGAATGCAGTAGAGAGAGTACGATAAAGACTATCTGGGCCACTCTCAGAGTCTGAGCCACGGCGTGACTGTGGAACCGCGGTTCCATTGGAGCCGGGCTGTGGCGGTTCCCCGTTGGGGCCGGGGCTGTCCGTTGTCTCCGCTGCCGTGTCTCCAAACAGCAGGAACTTGGTGCTCTTGGAAATCTGTCTGGTGCGCCTGTCCTCCGGGGCGTTCGGATTATGGTTCTGGCTCTGACCCAGGTTCTTCAGGATCCCCTTGAGGCCTCCGCGCTTGGGCCCCTGGCCGTTCTCCAGCTGAACAGGAGGGGATGGGGGTGTTGGAGTTGGGGTCGGAGTGGGGGACGGGGTGGACACAGCCCGCTGTGAGATGGGGCGAAGTGTCACCCCATGGAAGGGGGAGGCTGGGGGGAGGTGGGATAGGGAGGTGGGGGAGACTGGGGGAGGCGTGGAGCTTCGGAGGAGGGGAGGAGGGGAGAGAGCGTTGGGGGAGGGAGGAGGGGAGAGGGTGACGCCCAGCTCTGTGGTGCAGGATGATGGAGAGGGTGGGGGAGCTTTTGTGCCAAGGGTGGAGGAGGACGAGGAGTGTGGGGGTGGTGGTGGAGGCTCCTCTGGGGGATCCGGAATGATCTCCACCAGTACCTCGCATGGCTCCACCGTCACGTAGCTGGAGATGCTCGAGTTGAAATTGCGCAGGACGGGCGGAGTGGCGCGGGGCACGGGCAGAGGCGACGGTGTGCCATCCTCACCATCGCCCGTGATGATGATGCAGGGTGGCACATCCTTGCCCACCAGCACCGACGGGCTGTGTGGTGGCATGGTGGGGAAGAGCAGCAGCTCGTCCAGGTCCAGAGTCGCGCAGCGTGACTCCCGTCCTGCCGTGCTCCAGTTCTGCTCGGCCAGCGCCGCCTGCAGCTCAAAGTTGCGCGCCTGCTCACGCACCGACAGCTTCGCCACCGAGCTGCGCCCGCTCAGCAGCTCCAGCTCCGCATCCAGCTCCTCACGGCTTCCGCGGAACACCGAACGCTCTTCGTCGTCGTCCTCTTCTGACTCCCAGGGGGCCGAGCGAGACCAGGAGAAGCGGTGGCTGCCCGATGAGGGCGACTGCGGGGACGACGGTGGGAGGTCGGGCTGCTCGCTGGGGGACAGGCCCTCCTCGTAGAGCGGGTTGGGCGTGGTGATAGGGTGGTGGTCTGACAGGAGGGTGATGGTGCTTTCCGAGCGTGGCAGGGTGCAGTGGAGACCCCCGTTGGCTAAGCTTTGCTTGTGGGCCGTGATGGCTCGCGCCGCCGTCGAGCTGATGAGACGCTGCCGATCAACCTCCTCGATGACAGACTTCCTGGGCCTTCTGAAGGCCAGGCGTGAGAAGAGGGGGATGAATGGAAGACAGGAGAAGGAAAAGGAGAGAACAAAAGGACAGTGAAGATGGACTGAAGAAAGTATATAAGATGTACAAACAAATGGAGGTAAAGGAGGAAAGGGAAGGGGAGGAATAGCATGATCCCAGAATCCTTTTGGCTTCATCAGAAGATTAAAAAAAGAACATTATAAATGGTGGGGAAAAAAAATCGTAAACAAATGACAAACTAAAATCGGGCTAAAATTTTAGCCGAATATGAAATGTCTCTTGTAACACTTATGCTATTAACAAATTCTGATGCCAGTCAGGTCCCATATTGTTTTTGCTTCCCTGTAGACCACAAAGGGATTTAGACAGCAGCCTGTGCCTTAAAATATCCCATCATTTATCCTAAGAGTGAATGAGTCTGCTTACTGTACTTCTGCTAAGTAATTCAGTTTGTGCTGTACAGAGAAACAAAGCTGCCATGGAGGCTTACTGGGATGAGAGTAGAAGAGACATGCAGTGTTAAAAGGCTTGATTGAGTTTTTTAGCAATGACTAGGTAACAATGAAGTATCTATAAAAAAATGTATGAAAAAAAATGTTTGGCCAAAACACCCAAATTGAGCTCTGGGGACTCTGGGATGTGAGTTGTGTGTAAGTGATGAAGAGTAGCACACACTTACCCAGGTATGGGCATGGAGAAAGGGACAGATTGCACAGGTTAGTCAATACACATGAGTGTGAGGCCTTAGCTAGCATAGGGAGTGAGACAGTTGTAAACACACCTCAGTAAAGCTAGTTAACTAGCCTAGCATTGCTGCATCTATACAGCATAAAGCAATGCTACAGGCAACCCATGGGGCTAATGCTAATTGCAATTATTTTGTCTGTTTATTTAGTTCTTCTGTTCTGATTTAGAACAGTAGGGCTGTTATATGTTTGCTACTCACACACAGCTACTGGTGGTTTAACTTCTGAAGGGGAAAGGACATATCAGGTAACATACTTACTGCAACCTAGCGCAGCCATGAATGTCAAGAAGCATGCAGCACACAGGGAGTGTGTGTGTGTGTGTGTGTGTGTGTGGGTGGGTGGGGTACAAGAAGAATGGACAGATGCAGAAATAGAGATGGAGAGAGAAGAGAAAAGAATGAATGAATAATGCAGCAGGGAAACAGATGAGAAAATAGATGCGTAAAGAAAACAAACACAGCAGCGCTAACGGCATCGATCAAAGAATGAAGTGTGGACACTAAAGGATTCAGAATTGACTTCAAATACATGGAGCGAATGGAGGGGTGTTTGTTTTCAAGGTCCATGTGTGCGGCTGGTCTGTTATTTATTTAGGAATGGTAAATATTTTGGTAACAGTGAATACATTTCTGTCGGTGAGCTTGAGCAATAAATAATGTTAATAAAGTTGACTCATGACTGACCTAGAAATAAATAACTGAAGATAAATATTATAATAATTATAATATATCCAAACATATGTTTCTCTTAGAATCAGAAACAATACATAGGGTGCTATACATACATTATCAAAAAGAAAAAAAAAACACCATTTCATCCTTTTCCTATGAACGTGCACACACAAACACACACACACACACACACACACACACACACAAACTTTTCTTTATGTATGCACGCACACACACTTTCCTTAGGCAAACCTGCTGCAGGCAATTTTAACACAGCGCGTATCAAAGGTGGTAGAAGATCCTACATATTTGTCCACTCCTTTGGAATGAGTTGTTCCATTTGCCACTGTTTACAGGCTTAAATCAACATCACATCAGGTCACAAGCGTATAAGAGACGCTGCCCTGCATTTGAAATAGCCAAATGCCGCAATAAAACAAAACAACGCAACAACAACCAAAAATAAACAAAAGCAACAATGACCTATAGCAAAAACAAATAGACAATGTGAAAGCACCTTTCTCAGCAGGTAAAAAAGTAAACCTAATTACCCATGAGGCATGAAATCAAGGTAACCTATTACCGTCCCCATTAAACCCTGACCTGCAGAGAGTAAATACTAAACCATTCATTTCACACTCTTTCAGGAGAGCTACTTCAGCTCAGGTCCTGAGATACCTAAAGATTGCAGACCTCAATCATTTAAGATCCACACTGGATTGCAAGCTGTACTATTCTGCGTAGATGTAATGTAGAAACAGGTTAGGTAACAGCTCTAAAGCACAAATGCACACACACACGCACGCACGCACACACACACACTCCACACCAGTTCAGATGAGTTACTCACATGCCGCCGTCTCCGAGCTCCTCGTAGAGGTTGGTGGTGGTGGTGGTGGTGGTCGGAGGAGGAGGGGGTGCAGCAGACTTGGGTGGCAGCGCTGCCTGGATGCGGGCAGTCTTGGCACACTCTGCCTGTCTCCTGCCAAGGGATGCCAACAAGGTCAAGGCGTTATCAACAAAAAGAACATTCAAGGATTGTAAAGAGGAAAAACACAATCTAGATGTATTAGCTGCTGGGCGCCCTTGAACCAGGCTGAATAATTCGAATTTCCCAATTTCCTGAGCATAGTCGAACTAGTGTTCTTATCAAGATGAACATCCTTCTCAGACTACTTTTCAAAAAGGATGATTCAATAGTTCAATAGTTAAGACCAACACCTACACGCTAGCTCAACCAACTTCCTGTGCACCTGATGAAAGAGACGACTCCTGACAGACGGTCCTCTCTGATCAAGAAGAAGACTGATCACAGAGAGTTTGGCCGTCCACAGGTGAGTGGCGCCTTCACTTGGTGCTAACGTCTCCATTTTGGCCCTTATCCCTATACTCCTATGCAAAAGTGCAGCCTGAGATAATAACACAGCTCAGCATGGAAAGCGCTGTCCAACCCACTGAGAGGCTCATTCATCAAAAGAACAGAAGATTCACTTACTCTTTGAATCTGATGGGGAGATGATCCACAGATGATGAGAATGTTGATGGGGAGAAGAGAGAGAGGCGGGGGGGAGGGGGGTGGTGGTTAGAGGTTAGCTTGTTAGCAGAGACATAGCTTATTAGCACAAAAAATCATGTAAAACATTCATAGATATCTGACTTCACTTATACTCACTTTTGTCTTTTGCCTGAAACACATGGCATTCAATTTTAATGTTTGAGGAACTTTAAAGTAACTTTTGAAGAGAAGACAAAAAAAACTCAAGAGAGAATAATTCATACAAGTCTTCTCCAACAGATCCTGCTAATCATGTTCTGAGCAGCCATCTTCATATCAGTCTACATGAATCTCTCTATCTCTCTCTCTACACAGAACTTTCTCTTCCTCTTTTCTCTCTTTCCCTTTCATCTCTCTCTCTCTCTCTCCACACACACACCTATTTCATGCAGGTCGATTGATTCAAGTGTTGTGAAAGTCAAAAAGTTTCATCTCTCTCTCTCTCTCCTCTCCTGTTCTGCTTCCATTATTCAGTGAGCAGAGAGCAGGTGGGAATGAGAGATGTCACACTGCATTGCATCACACCCTGTGAGCTTCGCAGGCCTGTGCCAACCCCACTCTCATCCCACCACTCACTGATTGCCACTGTGAGTGACTATGCAATGTCATCACTGTAATAATCATCATCATCATCATCATCATCATAACCACTAGTGCCACAATAGCTGTTTCTGTCCTTCTGTAAAAAAATAACATTCCAACAGAATCTGGATCACTTTGGTCAGTTTCTTTGTGTATGTGTGTGTGTGTGTGTGTTGCTGTATGAATTCTCTCTCTCACGCACACACACACACACATACACATTTGTATATATTCCAAGTGTCACGTGTGTGAGTGAGTGTGTGTGTATCTGTGTGTGTGTGTGCACATTGAGCATCATTCATGTTCGGGTCATATCTGTTCTGGACCTGCTTAAAGTCACTTAGCAGCTGGCTAGTCTTCCCCAGTAACCTATTATAATCCCATAAAAATTCCCAGTCATTCCCGTTCATGGCTGGTCGTTAGCATTTAGCATTAGTTAACACATTCTGCTGCCTTTCCAGGTTAAATGGCAAGTGCAGAGCCACGCACTGCATTGTGGCAGGCTTTGTGTGTAGGGAAGGCTTGGCATGCCAGACTGACTGTGGAGCAAAATAGAAAGGAAAACAGGCCTAATTAATCTGCTTTCGCACAGAACATCCTGCCAGATGAGCTCCTTAGGCATGACTAATCGCATAGACAGGATGTGCCTCATACCTGGCACATGCCCACTAGATCTCACTCTCATTCTCTCTCTCTCTCCATTGTCCATCACTATTTGCTTTTCTGTCTGCTCTTGTTTCTTTGGTTAAGCACCCTGGCACACACTTCACTATCTCACTCTCTCATCCCCTTTTCACAGACACACACAGACACACACACACACACACGCACACACAGAGACACACACACACACACACACACACACACACCCACACAGTAACCTTTATGGCCTTTCTGTGCTAATATATTTTCTCTCCATATAGATATCTGTTGTACCCTCTCATACCCTCCTTTGCCCTCTGCCTCTCCCTTTGTCTTAGACGATATTCTGACGTTCCGTCTTCATCTCTTTTTTTTTTCTTCCATTTTTCCCTTTCTTTTTTGTCAGTTTTTCTGCAAAGTGATGTGTGTCTGAGCACTGAAAATAGCACTGCGGTTCACCTTCACCTTGCAGGTAAACGGGAGCTTATATTGTGACAGGCAAGTGAAAACAGCAATCCATCTAAAGCTGCCACTCTCCCACAAAAACTCACTCCCTGCAGGGCTAAATCAGGTGTCGGCATAATGAGCATTTTCGTGTGTGTGTGTGTATATATATGTGTGTGTGTGTGTGTGTGTGTGTGTGCGTGCGTGCGTGCGTGTGTGTGTGTGTGCGCTTGTGTTCATGTGTGTGCATATGTGCGTGCGTTCATGAGTGTTTCTGTGTGTGTGTGTATTTTTTCTTTCCACCCAAGAGTACACTCCACCCACCCACCACTGCTGTTTATGAAAGCTTTGCTGTGAGGAGTGTGTGTGTCTGTGTGTGTGTGTGCATGCGTGCGTGCGTGCGCCTGTGTCTGAGCTGTCACTCACTGTTTGTAGGTAACCATGACGATGAGGATGGCGGGGATGCAGCAGAGGATGATGATGATGGCGAGGGCCAGGAGTGCCCCCTCTGTGTAGCCCACCGCCTGCGCCGCCTTCTTCACGCTGGCCACGATGTCTGGTGAACGGATCTCCAGGATGCGTCCGCCCTGGCCCAGGTATGGCTGGAACTCCTTATTGATGTCCAGCAGCTTGCCATCCAGGAACCTATGGAGACACACACAAGTGTCTTGCCATCATGTGCCCACACATACACACATGCACACACACACACATTTACACAGTATGCACTAACCCCTGCAATCCAGGGCAATCATAACTAAACTCAACTCATGGACTCAAGCACTGGTTGCAGCTAGTGTATATATATATATATATATATATATATATATATATATATATATATATGCCATGGTTACATGAAATTTGAGCACTGGCTATTCTTGGTAGTAGAACAGTAGAAAAATTTCACCTAATCATATATATATATGATTATGTGAAAAGTTTCACTATAAAAGTTTCACTAAGTATATATATATTATATATATATATATTAGCAATAATCCCCGGGAGGCCATTCTACACAGCTTGGCTTCATACATTACAACACCTCTCAGCTGTGCTATATCAGGGGATATACAACGGCATTGAACGCGATTCAACCAATCATAATCAAGGACCAGAACTATCCGTTTTCGAAATTTATTTATGTTAGCTGTCAACTCCTGTCCATCACATAATGTGACCACGGTGTTTCTATATATTAGTAAACATCCAATCAGAGAGGAGTATGACACTCCAATTGTCATTCGAGCAAAACTGTCTTGAAGAATGGAAGAAAATCACATCATTGAGTTGGACGTTGTGTTGTGATGTCTCATTCCAATGTTATCTATTGTGAGTGGCTCCTTGTCTCACACACTCCAACCTCCTGAGCCCTTGTGTGTGCTGTTTTTAGCCTTGTTTATATACATCTTCCACTTCAAAGCAGATTTAGTGTAGAGCACTCTTCAGACCTCAGGATTTCCAGCGCTATTTACAAAACTGAAGACCTAAACAGAGTTGGGGCCAGACAGTGAAACTGATTTTGAATATTGTCAGCATTTATGCACTGAGGATTTGGACATGGAACAGAATAAAAAGAAAATTAAGGTTGCAGAACTGGGATGAAACTTTGAGCATTTGAGTCATCCACACTTGAACAGATTTAGCACTGTCTTTCGTGATATGAAACAGCTTTTCTGGGAACATTGCGGCACGAAGGCTTTTTCCCTATCAAGGCAGCAGTTGGAGTCTACTCGTCTGCTCTCCCTCCAATCCTCTCCTCTACTCTTATCTTTTTCATCCCTCAGAATCAGAGCACAGGGCCATTATCACACACTTCTATTCTCACACTCATCGCTCAACACTTTTCTTGGGGCTTTCAAGACCATCACCCTTAAACGAAAAATCTGGAGTCAATCAGCCCATATGCGTGTTCTTTGAGGCTGCTGGGTGCTGTTGGTAGGTATAAGAACAACAGCATTCAATATAACATAGATCAGATATGCAAACTTGCAGCTAACAAAACTTTAAGTACCCTTATCAGTTAGCATATATTGTAATGTAGGCTGCTGCACAAACTGAGAAAGCATTCACATTTAGCACATTTAGCATTCACAACGGTGAAGCTGGGGATTCATGATATATCTGCTGTGACCCACTCTGCAGCCTCCAGTAAGGCAACTTGCTGTGTTTGTCAGGTGTGACATATTTGCTTGTGCTTGTTCTGATTAGTTTAGTATGTGTTGCACACTCTAGGACAAGCCTGTGCTGGTGATGCTGTAGAGGACACATCTGTGTGGTTTGCTGTTGTTTGTTTTCCGACACAGTAATGGGCTTTGCTTGGCAAATTCCATGGATGGCTCAGTTCTCAGTGACACACATGCTTCTGCTCTGTTGCACACTTTGTGTGTGTTGAAATGTGGAGAATAAGAGTGAGGAGAAAAATGGAGAGAGGGGATTGAGAGGGGACAGAGAGATAGAGAAAGAGAGAGAGAGAGAGAGAAAGAGAGGGAAAGAGTCAGAGAGAGAGAGATGGATAGATAGATAGATAGATAGATAGATAGATAGATAGATAGATATAGAGAGAGAGAGACAGACAGAGAGATAGAGAAAGAGAGAGGTAGAGAGAGAGATAGATAGACAGATAGATAGATAGATAGATAGATAGATAGATAAAGAGAGAGAGGGAGAGAGAGACAGACAGAGAGAGAGAGATAGAGAGAAAGAGAGAGAGGGAGAGAGAGACAGACAGAGACAGAGACAGAGAGAGAGAGAGAGAGAGACAGAGACAGAGAAAGAGAGAGAGGGTGGGATTGGCTTACTTGAAGAGCTCTTGGCGGGTGATGGCCCGGTTGGTGAGTGGGTCGATGGCGTAGATATTCAGGTCAGATTTGGTGTAGTCCTCCAGTTCAAAGCCATCACCGTGTCGCCGGGGTCCGATGGAGTCCACAATCACTTTGGCCCCGGGAATCTGATCCTGCACATACCTCTCTAAAATACTGAGACAACAGCCACAGAACATACACAAACAGTGTCTCAATGCACTTCAGTGGCCCTTGAGATCAGTCTGAAAACATCCCCCAACACATGACTTCCTAAAATCACATGGAGGTCATGCTGGTGGTGTGCTAAGCAGGTGGTTAAAAGATAAACCTGGGTAAGTTAAGCCAAAGGAAGTTTACATACATTTACATTTATGCATTTAGCAGTCGCTTTTATCCAAAGCCAACTATTAGTTGTTCAAGGCCAGTCTCCCCTAGAGCAACTTAGAGTTAAGTGCCTACCCACAACTTTTTCCAGGCTATTTGCATGCTAGCCAGGTTCCTTAACCGCTATGCTACCACCACCCTGGAAGTGGTAAACCTGGTAATAGAGTTAAGAAGATGAGAGTTCCAGGCTCTTCTCTTGCCACTAGCTCTGGCTTAACTCACCCAGGTCTGCCACTTGCTAACCTTCTTGGAATACCCCCTCTAAGTCACAGAAGACACATTAACAAGACATCAACAAACACATTATAGGTTCAAACACAGGCTACACAACAAGCACATCATCAGACCCTGTGCATGATCACACTCGGTCCTACTGTCCTGCTGGAGTTTGTAGATTCTGTCAAACCAGTCCCCAAACAGGATGGCCAAACGTGCTTATAATAATAATAATAATAATAATAACCAGCTCTTCAATAAACCGCCTACTGTTGTTAAGAGATCAAAGAGGGCACTGGCCTCACTGGTCTATGTAATCATCATCAGCACCAAAAGCACTGATCTGATGGACTCTTCTCAAAGAGGGCACTGGCCTCACTAGTCTATGTAATCATCATCAGCACCAAAAGCACTGATCTGATGGACTCTTCTCAAAGAGGGCACTGGCCTCACTAGTCTATGTAATCATCATCAGCACCAAAAGCACTGATCTGATGGACTCTTCTCAAAGAGAGCACTGGCCTTGCTAGTCTATGTAATCATCATCAGCACCAAAAGCACTGATCTGATGGACTCTTCTCAAAGAGAGCACTGGCCTTGCTAGTCTATGTAATCATCATCAGCACCAAAAGCACTGATCTGATGGACTCTTCTCAAAGAGAGCACTGGCCTCGCTAGTCTTTGTAATCATCATCAGCACCAAAAGCACTGATCTGATGGACTCTTCTCAAAGAGGGCACTGGCCTCGCTAGTCTATGTAATCATCATCAGCACCAAAAGCACTGATCTGATGGACTCTTCTCAAAGAGGGCACTGGCCCCGCTAGTCTATGTAATCATCATCAGCACCAAAAGCACTGATCTGATGGACTCTTCTCAAAGAGAGCACTGGCCTTGCTAGTCTATGTAATCATCATCAGCACCAAAAGCACTAAGACACTATCTTTGCCTGATGGAGGCTTACAGCACATCCAGTCCACAATCCTGAGAGTGTGTACTGAAAGGGGCAGTTTTCTCTTGCATGAATTCAGTGAAGAAATACTGGATAGGTACTAAATCTGAAATGGCATGAGGAGGGTTGGGAGAAGGGGCTCGACAGACTTTGGTAGATGACATTTGCATTTGTATCATGTGGCCTTTGCAAGACAACCTGAGGCTGAAGAGTCTGTTGTTTATTTGTGATTTGATTGCGCCGGCCATTTGGAGTGTGTTATTGTGCCCAGCTGTGCACTGCGTTGGCTTTATTGATGAGTGAATCCAGGCGAGTTGGTGTTTGCTCCAGTGCTGTGTGCTGTGAAGGTGTGTGTTGTTGTGTAGACTCTAATGGTGCCTCAGGGGGGCACTGTTGCTTAGGGCTCCACTTGTTAACATTGTGGAGCTGTGAGTTGTGTGTTGTTGTGTAGACTGTTGTTGTGTAGACTGTAATGATTAGAAACAAGGGCTGCAGTTGCTTTGGGCTCCTGTGGTGAACACTGTGGACTGCAATGGCAGCAAAAGGACTTCTGTTGTTGTTGTTTTGGTCGCCTGTGTTACCTGATGAGCTCATCTATGTTCTCCTCAACCACGGTGGGAGGGACGTTGGAGACCACCACCTGCATGTCCAGGGCATTTACCACAGAGACCTAGGAAACACACACACACACACACACACACACATACACACACACATACATACACATATAGTCAGACAGACACAGACAGATGCACACACACACACACACACACACAAACACACACACACACACACACACACAGAAGTTTTTCTGACAGGCAGAGACCGCATGGTCATTTTTCTCATTTGCAAACAAATACACACACACACACACACACATACTTCAGCCCAAGGAGAAACACACACCCATCCTGAAAAAAACTTCTTCTCTGTTTGTAACCTTCCCACAACACCACCCCTCTGCACAAGACCACCCCTCTTTACCCCTCTGCAAATTGAGCTGTGCCTCTAGTCACTAGAGTACCATCACAGCCTGAGTATAGTGTGTGTTTGCCCCCCCCCACCCCCCCACAAGTGTGTGTTTGCCCCCCCCACCCCCCCACAACCGACACACACACACACACACACACACACTTCTCCCGCCTCCCCTTGTCAACCCCGCGGTCGGCTCCTATCCCAACACCTATAAAGATTTTACTGTCGCCTGCAGCACTGTCATTAATCTGGTCTGTCTGTGCGAGTGGCTCTTTATGTGGTCAGGGAGATGGAGGAGTCTATGCACAAACTCTACAATTTGTCTCGTCCAAATGGAGCTGTTTTTTTTCTTCTCCTCATAACTGTGGGTCTCTCTATCTCTCTCTCTCTTGTATATACACACATCACATTCTCTCTCTTTCGCTCTCTCTCTGATACACACACACACACATTTTTTCTCTCGCTCTCTCTGGGTGTGTATGGGAGCTCTAATTCCCCATTATTACCAGTCATCACTTAAGCATCCAAGCAGCACAGTAGTTTTTCCAGTAAATTCTGTAAAGTTTTTTTTTTTTTCCCCCACCACAACCGATGACGGTTCATGTGATCTTTGCAAGCGCTGGCTGAGTATCTGACAACCTGCCTCCCAGGTGCTTTCGGAAAAACATGCCTGACTCAAGGCACGTCTATTGGCGAGTTTCTGCAGTGTGTGGTGTGTGTGTGTGTGTGTGCATGTGTGTGTGTGTGTATGTGAGGGAGGTGTCTGGGAGTGTGCAACAAGCTCTATCATTTAGCAGATATTTGGGAAATTGTGCTATTCTTCTCTCCTTTTTACTGAATCTAGCAGATCTGGGCAGCATTGAAGTGGCCCAAGCACAATTAAAGGACCAATTAAAGTTGAGGGCTCGTCAGTGGCTGGCAAAACACAACAGTGGGAATGCAACACAATAAGGACTCAGGTGAACACTTCAAAATGGAGCTGGGAAGTGAACACCTGAGTGGGCATGCACACTCACACACACACACACACACACACAGACTCGCCTGCTCGCTCTCTCACACACCCACACACACACACACACACACACTCTCTCTCTCACTCTCACCCACACACACACACACACACACACATACACACACACTCACTCTCACTCACAAACAGACACACACTGCCTCTCTCTCTCTCTCACACACACACATACACACACACACAAATACACACTCTCTCTTACTCACAAACAGACACACACTGACTCTCTCTCTCTCTCACACACACACACTCACACATACACGAATGCCCTCATACACTGGGGCATTTCGCTCTGGTGCTTTTTATTTCATTAGGATCTTGTTAGCTGGGTAGATTTCTGGGAAATACACAATTTGTTGGTCCCAACTGTCCCAGCCCAATCCAATAAGGGAGTAAACTCATTCAAATGACAGTAAACAAATGGAAATGTACTGCTGTGTGAACAAATGAGAATGCAAACACAGCCTTTGTGCAATCAACAAACTCTCTCTCTCTCTCTCTCTCTCTCTCAAACACACACACACACACACACACACACACACACACACACACACACACACACACACAGACACCAGGATACATGCAGACACACACACATACAGACACACACATGCATGCATGAACACGCACACCAACACACACACACACCCACACACCAACATACGCACACACACACACATGCACACACACACACACACACACACACACACACACACACACACACACACACACACACACACTATGGGGTAAACAACCCCCTTTCATTGCAGTGGCATAATTGAATCGCTGGCTCACGGCTGAGAGGTTTACATTGTTATATTCAAGCCTATGGTTCAAACTTCCTCAATTATTCAGCAATCTGACCTGGAATGAAACTCTAAACATTAATCTTGTGTGACCAGAGAGGCTGAGGCCAACAGAAAACAGGATTGTAATTTGTTGTGATCTAACCCACTCTGTGATCCTCTGCATTGATCTTTTGGCCCATATAGTGCAGTAGCCCAGTAGGCCCCTACCACAGCGTGGAGTGGAGAAGCCCTTCACCTGTCCCATTATGTGGGGAAGATGACTGAGGTCAGCCTGGGTTAAACACTGAAAAACTGTCACACACACTTACACACACACACACACACACAGAAAATTACCTCAAACATGAAATGCAAGTAGAGGTACACACACATTCACATTCAAAAGCACAAGTCTCTCACACCCACATGCACACACACAAAATAAGGATACACATAAACACACACACACACACACACACTCACCACCACTTCTGCATTGCCGCTCAGACCGTCCCCGTAGTCATCAGTGGCAATGACTTGAAACTTGAAGTAGGAACGTCGCATGTTACGGTACATGATGGCGGACTTGATGACGCCTGTGTACTTCTCAATTACAAAACTGTCCTGGCTCTCCGGTGTGGGGGGGATGATCAGGCGGTACAGCATCTTACTGTAGTTGCCTGTGTCTATGTCTGTGGCCTGGGGGAGACACACACACACACACAGAGTCAGGTATAAAGTCACTTAAATATGCACATCAAAATTATGGATACAGTGTACGTGTAGTGACTCAGACGGAAAGAAAGTGAGAAGCAGGCAAAACACACACACACACACACACGCACACAAGCAGAGTTTATGCAGAGTGTGGAGTATCAGTTGTCAGAAAAGCTAATTTGCCTCTGAATTTCTATCTCTGCCTTCTGTTTGACAACAATTTCCCCCAATTCCCATCCGAGCCATTGGCTGTGCCTCAGACTGACAGAAGGCACACACACACACACACACACACACACACACATGCACGCATGAACACGCACACCAATACACACACACACACACACACACCAACATACGCACACACGCACACACACACACACACACAAGGTGCTGTGAGGTGAATGACAGCACAGAGACTCACATCTGACGTGAAGAGCCGCCATTTATCCGCTATCACAAATCAAAAGCAGAGCGTTGAAAATCCCTTAACTGCCAACTTCAGTATGCGGTGCCGCACACACACACATACACACACACACACACACACACACACACGCACACACACACACACACACACACAGACAGCACCTGTGGCAAATGAAAGCAAGACAAGCTTTCATATCTGACAAATGCCTATATTTGTGCACATACACGTGCACATACGCACGCTCGCACACATACACACACACACACATGAAAAGCTACACTCTAGTCAGCCCTGACTGCCTGCACTGCTGATGTATGGTCGGACGACCTGAGTGTGCTGTGACGTCAGTGTCACAGCGCTGCTGTTTGACACAGCCTGACACAGGGGGCACGAGTTCAAGGTGTCTGGACGTGAACCTCTCTGCTGTGCCGTGCCAGGGAGGAGGGATAAAGACACACACATTTTACATTCACATCTAAGTATTTATCAGACGTTTTTATCCAAAGCGACTATCAATTGTTCAGGGCCAGTCTCCCCTTGAGCAACTTAGGGTTAAGTGCCTTGCTCAGGGGCACAACGGTGAACCCACAACTTTTCAGGCTACTTGCACGCTA
>JAIFZK010000012.1:14252500-14257500 GCA_027481765.1 Tenualosa thibaudeaui | reverse complement strand
CTGTCAGCTCTATCATAACAAAATGGAAGAGTTTGGGAACAACAGCAACTCAGCCATGAAGTGGTAGGCCATGTAAACTGACGGAGAGGGGTCAGCGGATGCTGAAGCGCATAGTACAAAGAGGTCGCCAACTTTCTTCAGAGTCAATTGCTACAGAGCTCCAAACATAATGTGACCTTCAGATTAGCCTAAGTACAGTACACAGAGAGCTTCATGAAATGGGTTTCCATGGCCGAGCAGCTGCATCCAAGCCACACATCACCAAGTGGAATGCAAAGCGTCTGATGGAGTGGTGTAAAGCATGCCGCCACTGGACTCTAGAGCAGTGGAGATGCGTTCTCTGGAGTGATGAATCATGCTTTTCCATCTGGCAATCTGATGAACGAGTCTGGGTTTGGAGGTTGCCAGGGGAACAATACATTTCGGACTGTATTGTGCCAACTGTGAAATTTGGTGGAGGAGGAATTATGGTGTGGGTTGTTTTTCAGGAGTTGGGCTTGGCCCCTTAGTTCCAGTGAAAGGAACTTTGAATGCTTCAGGATACCAAAGCATTTTGGACAATTCCATGCTCCCAACCTTGTCTGGAACAGTTTGGAGCGGGTCCCTTCCTCTTCCAACATGACTGTGCACCAGTGCACAAAGCAAGGTCCATAAAGACATGGATGACAGAGTCTGGTGTGGATGAACTTGACTGGCCTGCACAGAGTCCTGACCTGAACCCGACAGAACACCTTTGGGATGAATTAGAGCGGAGACTGAAAGCCAGGCCTTCTCGACCAACATCAGTGTGTGACCTCACCAATGCACTTTTGGAAGAATGGTCAAAAATCCCTATAAACACACTCCACAACCTTGTGGACAGCCTTCCCAGAAGAGTTGAAGCTGTAATAGCTGCAAAAGGTGGACCGACATCATATTGAACCCTATGGGTTGGGAATGGGATGGCACTTAAGTTCATATGTGACTCAAGGCTGGTGAGCCAATACTTTTGGCAATATAGTGTAGTTGCTAATCAAGTAAGCAACCTGATACACTTTGATTCACTTAATCTAAAATAAGCCACAAGTTAGCAACATTGTTGGTTGCACTGCAATTGCCCACTGCCCACCAACTTAGCTGCTAACTGGTTAGCTAACTGCTTTTGGGAAACAGATACCAGACTAGTAGGGTAGTCTTCTTAAAGAGAGTAGAGTACTTCCAACCACAGCTCTCCTGGTCAAACCTTACCATGCGCTGCTGGGAGGAAGAGTAACAAGAGCATTTGGTACAACATAGACTGAATAATGAGCCTGCAGCTAAAGCTAACTGAATGAGACTATAAGCTGTAAGCTCACTTTCACTTGTGTTTCCAATAGGCCCATTCAGTTAGAGTTAAACTGCAGGTTGGCTAGTCTACAATGGATCAAAATTGAGCCAATACTGCTTAAGGATGGGTTCTGAGCCAGTGGTACAGCATGGTCCCCTTTTACGCCAAGAACAGCCTGGTCTCTGGTCCTGTTCCCTTTTGGGGAACTTGATAGGTATGCACAGAAAGGCCAGTTTCCCAACATGCACTGCTGTCCTTCTACCATAGACCAGTTTCCCAACATGCACTGGTGTCCTTCTACCATAGACCAGTTTCCCTACATGCACTGCTGTCCTTCTACCATAGACCAGTTTCCCAACATGCACTGGTGTCCTTCTACCATAGACCAGTTTCCCAAAATGCACTGCTGTCCTTCTACCATAGACCAGTTTCCCTACATGCACTGCTGTCCTTCTACCATAGACCAGTTTCCTAACATGCATTGCTGTCCTTATAACATAATGCCCACCCCATGGCCCTCTCATCCAGGCCAGTCTCCTGTTGCTAACTAGTGGGACCTCCTAACATTTCTTCTGCAATGCAGCTTAAATGTTCTTGTTTTTGAAAGCCACACTGGATAAAAGCATCAGCTAAATGAATAGGTGTAAAAGTAATGCAAGGCAATGTTAATTTAACATAATTTAAATCAAAATTCAAGAAATGCATTATTATTAATCGTAAATGTAATGCAATGCAATGTAATGTCAAAGGAAATGTAAATGCAATATAAATGTAAATGCTATGTTAATGTACTATAGTGTGATGCTAATGTAATGATGTGTCCTCACCATCCTCATTGCCCCCTACGATAGAATAAAAGACGGTGGTGTTGATGGCCGCTGCCAGAATCAGTCCCACGGCGGTGCCCACCGGGGCATTCTCGCTGACCGGACGGAACCTGGGAGAGAGGGCCAGAGGGATAGAGAGACGGAGGCATCAGGGAAACACAGAGAGAGAGATGATGGAGAGAGAAAGGGAGAAAAAAGGAAAGCACATTGCAGTACTATGTGATAACAGAGAGGTCAGGGCTTAACAGCCCCTGAAAACTATTCCGTCCCAATGGGACACCCAGGGGTACCATCACATGTTTCAAAGTGCTATTGCCAAATTTTCTCACCAATTCCAATGTGTTGTACCTATTAGAGATGTTGGTTATATTATTAGGGCACATGGTTAGGCATAGTGTGATCAACACACTGGGGTCCTACCCCAAAAAATCTTAGAAAAATGAGATGCAATTTCCTGCATTCTGGTGCATTTCAAAAGGTTGTTATAGCTATTAGTGCAGCGGCTTCCCTAATGTCATTGCAGATTAGTTGAGTGCTCCTAGTGAGGTATAAAGCTTTTGATTTTGTACCCAAAAGTAGTATTGCCAGACAACACCAACTTGCAAAGTACTATTGCCATGGCTATACTGGCTATACTGATGATGACAGCCCTGCTCACACAACTACCTTTCTCTCTCTTTCTCAGTCTTCCTCTTTCTATATTTCTTCCTCTCTCTCCCTCTCTCTCTCCCTCCCCTTATCTCCCTTTCACTCTCTCTTTCTCTCTCTCTCCCTCTCTCACTTTGTCCTCCCCCCCTTTCTTTCTTTCTGTGGCTAGGCCCACGCAGAACCCTGTGGTCATCACAAGGAGATGGTGCTCAGTGCCAATTAGCCCTCTCCCCACACACACAGTGCTCCTGTGTAGCCACACACACACACACACACACACACACACACACACACTGCATTGCCACAGACAGGAGAGTAAATGTGGAGAGACTCAAGCAAGTTAAAAGCGAGTTAAAATAGACATACCACATACCACTGCATACATCCCATGCTGAGCACACCTGGACATCACACACACACACACACACACACGCACACACAGACACACACAAACACAGGCATGCACATGTGCACACATACACACAAACATCCATGCATGCACACACACAAATATACACGTGTGCAAACACACATACACACACATACATTCAGTTATGTGTGTACTGACAGCTGAGTATCTACACTGCCATCCAGGTATGTGTCTCTTTGGGTTGTCCTTCCCTTTCTCTTTATTTCTGTCTTGCTGTCTTACACACACACATACACACACACACACACACACACACACACACACACACACACACACACACACACACACACACACACTACTCTGTCTCAATCTCTCTATGTTTCAGCTGTCAAAACACTCCCACATGAGATCAGTAGCTGCCATTAGAAATGCTCTCAAGCACTCAAAACAACAACACAATGAAGTGAGAGAGAGAGAGAGAGAGAGAGAGAGAGCACAAAAGACCAGGTGTCAGTGGAAAAGAAAAGGTCAGAAAAACTTTCCTCTCCTCCTCTGCTGTTGATCAGTCAGTACAGGATGATTACACACATACCCCTGACCTGCCAGCCACTCACTCCCACACTTATACTCACAACACTCACAACACATACACACACACACACACACACACGCACACAAACAGACACACACACACACACACGAACTCACTGACAAACACACACAAAAACGCACACACACAGACACAGACACAACATACACACACACACACACACACACACACACACATCCACCTGCCTGCCACCCATTCTCTCACACTCACACAACACTCCCCTTCACTGTTGTAAACACACTCAGACAGCACTGTGGGGGGGAGTCTTATTGGGGTCATTCGTTGACAAATATATCCCATGCCTACAAACAAAACTATTCAAACAGCTAAACTGGAGGAACTCTAAGAAGTCAAATATCCAACATTCAGTATGAAATCAACTTGACCGTGGTGTGTGGAGCCAAGGGCTTACGCTCTTGCAAAAGCATACATATGCATACATAAGCATATGTAGGGAGAGTGTGAATGTAGCAGAGTTGGACATAGTTTAAGTCAATAAATTGACTGGATGGATGGATGGTTGGATAACACGTTACTGTCAGGATAAATCTGAAATTTGTCTTGCATCTTTAGCATAGCATTGCATTGTAGCTCCATTTGTGGATAAAACCAAAGAATGAAACATATGTTAACGTACATAAACAACATACACCTATACGCCTATCGACAGTTTCACAAACAGTCACAGACAGTTTCAAAATATATGACAGCACACGTGATTCTATACCCACGCATGAAAACCTGGACAAGAACAGAAGTTGATAGCTTCATCGAGCTACTGCTAAGCCCTTAACCCTGAGCCCTCAGTGAGAGAGAGAGAGAGAGAGAGAGAGAGAGAGAGAGAGAGAGAGAGAGAGAGAGAGAGAGAGAGAGAGAGAAAGAGATTGAATGGAAGGGAAAGAACACGGCATGAACTGGGGAGTCAATTCAGCATATTGAAATACATATCAGACAAGCTCAAGAGGCGTTGCCATGGAAATGAATGGACACAACACCACAAGTGTGTGTGTGTATGTCCATTAGTGTACATGTGTATATGTGCCTGCATTTGTGTGTGTGAGAAAAAGTCTGTGTGTGTGTGTGTGTGTGTGTGTGTTTGTGTGTGTGTGAGAGAGAGAGTCTCTCTATGTGTTTGTGTGTGTGTGTGTGAGTGAATGAGAGAGAGAGAGATGAGATAAGAAGTTGCCAGAGGAAAAGTGTGAAAGCGAGGGAGTGAGAGAGGGGAGTGTGAAAGGAGTT
>JAIFZK010000012.1:14245000-14247500 GCA_027481765.1 Tenualosa thibaudeaui | reverse complement strand
CCCTCCTCCCCTCTAAGATCTACACCCTCAAACCAGCCCTAAACCAACATCTTACAGCAGAAATTCTTCTGATTGAACTGATTGAATTCCCATCTGATTCTACTGAAACCCCTGTTAGAACAACAGAAAAAACATTTTAAGACAATAAGTTGAACTTAAATTGGACTGAATTAGGTGTGGAAAACAGGAGTTAGTATGAGGCATTGGCCAGACATTACTGAATCCCTTTAGGAGAAAAAAACAATTCAACTGAGCTCAATATTTGTTTCTATAAGAGCAAGATGAGTCTGCTGGAAGAATGTGTAAACTGTGGCTGTAGAAACAAACTTTTCAACCACACATTTATTCCAAGGTCTCACCACCCCAGCTGATTCTGTTAAGCAGTAAGGAAGTCTGTCTGGTTCAGTCTGGAGGATCAGGTGATCTGTGATAGAAGCTGAATCCTAATGTCCCTCCTAAGTCCTAAACCCTGAACCCTTATGCCGACTTAACTGGCATTAAATAGCTTCATGATTGGTTGAGGGGTTAGGGCTTAGGGAGGACATCCTCCCTCTGATCAAGTTAATGTCTCTTCATATTCCTCCCTCTACCTCTTGGCCTCACCTTTTTGCCTCTCTTATCTTTTCATCCCCTCTCTCTCTCACACACACACACACACTTTATCTCTATCTCTCTTTCACACACACACACAAATGCTAACTGGGTTTGACAGCTCAGGGGTGAGTTTGCTCAGGAAATGGCCTCTAACCTGTGTCCTATTATATCTTTTCAAATTTCATTAGTATGTTTCTCCATGGTGGAGGGCCTCGCTGCATGTTAACCAGTTTCAGCAGCAGAGACAGAGGCAGGGTAGGCCAGTTGCTCGGCCCACTCAAGGACACCCTTCTATGGGCTGCATCACCAGCTGGCATCCCCTAATGGGATTCTGGAGGACCTGACCTGCCTGTTCAAACAGTTTAATCAAAGGGGAAAGAGAGAGAGAGTGAGAGAGTATCACTTCTGCTACACTCTGAGAAGAATGAAAGGATAGAGAAAAAAATGAAATAAAATAAAGTGCATGTTGTGAAAACTTGCCCAAACTCAAGCCATAAAAACCTGCCGGATGCCGGACACAATCTAGGCCATCTATCACAGAGGAAAGACACATACGTAAGTCAAGCACTCGCGAAAATGCACACGTTTTCAGACCGGTTTCCTGCTTTATATCCGACAGTAGACTTTTATTGACACCTAAGGTTTAGAGATGTCTGCGGGCCATGAAGTGTCTCTGTGCTTGTCCTACTCTGACAGACGGTGCTTGGATTGGGTGTGTTTACTGTGAGCCTGAGACAGTTCAGCTTTGATTGCTACAACAGTGGTTGACATATTTTCCAGAATAGACTTTGGACTTGACATTAGCGAATTATTAGGATTCATGCCTCTCATTTGGATGGGAGTTGTGTCCTGGAGTGAGAACATCATATTTGTTTAGTTGTTCTTGATGATTGAACACAACTTGGGAATGACAGGCTAATTTATAGCTCACATCGACTGTATTCTGGCATCATGTAACATTTCCCAGCTGAATGATTCGACAAATGAATGCATTTGTATCTGACAGAAAAGAAAACACGACATGGGTAATATTTTTTTGTATTTGCCATTTTCAAGTTTCATTTCTACAAATGTCATGGCTGGATTAGGTATGATACTGTCACATATTTGTACCTTTCCAAAGATCAAAGCAAGTGTTGGGCACCAAACCAAACCACAATGCCACCTAATTTGCCAGCTGAGAAGAGTGACATTATAAGGTAACACTTCACTTGAGGTGATGACATGACACATATCATGAACATGTAATGACACTTCAAAATGTTTAGGACTGTTGTCATTAAGTGTCATTCGGTTTTTGTAATGTCTGACCCCCAAGCAGGGTCAATTTGTACATCTAGTCTAATCTGAAGAGGAGTGTTGAAATGGTCTCTTCCTCATCCCGGGCAGTCTATTGTGTGTGATGTGGACCTATCACCAGCAGTCTGCTGTGTGTGATGTGGACTTATCACCAGCAGTCTGCTGTGTGTGATGTGGACCTATCACCAGCAGTCTGCTGTGTGTGATGTGGACTTATCACCAGCAGTCTGCTGTGTGTGATGTGGACCTATCACCAGCAGTCTGCTGTGTGTGATGTGTACCATCTAGTCTAATCTGAAGAGGAGTGTTGAAATGGTCTCTTCCTTCACCAGCAGTCTGCTGTGTGTGATGTGGACTTATCACCAGATCTGCTGTGTGTGATGTGTACCATCTAGTCTAATCTGAAGAGGAGTGTTGAAATGGTCTCTTCCTTCACCAGCAGTCTGCTGTGTGTGATGTGTGATGTGTGTGATGTGGACTTTGGCCACAAGGCAGCAGAAAGAGGAATAAAGCATAAAGACAGCACTCAGATATTTCAGCAAGACTTATCTTCCTCTCTCAGCACTTTGTTGTTGTTGTTGTTGTTGTGTGTATGTGTGTGTGTGTA
>JAIFZK010000012.1:14225000-14232500 GCA_027481765.1 Tenualosa thibaudeaui | reverse complement strand
CTCATAGTCCTGCCTAAAACACCTGTTGAAGCTTTGTGTGAGTGTGTGTGCGAGTATGTGTGTGTGTGTGTGTGTGTGTGTGTGTGTGTGTGTGTTGTGAGGTGCTCAGCTCCTGTTTGGATGTGGGACTGCTGCCAAGGGCATTTAGAGGTGGGCATTCTGGCAATGTGTTGAAAGCCCACAGAAGCTCTTGTCTGGCTTTAGTTGCTCTGTTATGGAATCACAGGGTGGAAGCTGAATAACTCAGGGCACACACACACACACACACACACACACTAAAGGAAAAGACATACTCATACTCACACAAATCAAACCCATACAGTAAGTGTACTCTCCTTTAGAGTGCTTTTTCATATTTCTCAAGATGAAAGCAATATTTTGTGGTTATCCAGTTTAATGTGCACTGTGCTTAAGTGAAACTGCATGATTTTGACCTGAATACATTCAATATGATCCTTCATTTCACCCTGATATAATTCATAGTCACTGACACAGAATATTCAGGCATTGTTGTTGTTTTTACACTTGAAACAGTCGGTACTTTAAAGGTGCCCTGCCATACATCTAGAGGGTATTTGAAACTGTTCTCTGAGGTCTCCAAAGATGGTATATAACTTTAGTTGGGCTGAAGACAGTCCAAGGAGTCCTTAACAGCGCTATATGTACAACGCTAATGAGATAGAGAGACTGTGTGTGTGTGTGTGTGTGTGTGTGTGTCTGTGTGTGTGTGGTGTGAGAGTCAATCGAGCAGCTGACCTCAGCTGACCATCCACGGGCAGTTGGCCAAAGAAGCTGTCCACACACACACACACACACACACACACACACACACACACACACACACACACACACACACACACACACACACACACACTTCACTGAGAAGGATAGAGAGGGCACTGACTAGGTTGAGCTGGAAAGAGCCCCACAACACCACTGGTGTCTACCTAAGTGTTTGTGTGTGTGTGTGCGTGTGTGTCACTCAACCTGTTCTGTCCTGTTCCCCACTCAACCCCTCTGTTCTGTTCTGTTCTGTTCTGTTCCCCACTCAACCTGTTCTGTTCTGTTCTGTTCTGTTCCCCACTCAACCTGTTCTGTTCTGTTCTGTTCCCCACTCAACCCCTCAGTTCTGTTCTGTTCCCCACTCAACCTGTTCTGTTCTGTTCTGTTCCCCACTCCACCCCTCAGTTCTGTTCTGTTCCCCACTCAACCTGTTCTGTTCTGTTCTGTTCCCCACTCAACCCCTCAGTTCTGTTCTGTTCCCTACTCAGCTCCACTGTTCTGTTCTGTTCTCCACTCAACCCCTCTGTTGTTCATCAGCTTTATGGGATGCTGGAGGATTTGCTCTTAATTTCATTCCGGGGAGTCTCAGTCCAGTGCATCGGTTTGTTAAAAGTGACACCAGCTACTTTGGCTTAATTGAACTAATTATGGAAACTTCACAAGTATCTTACAGTGGCCCTCGATGTTGTACATAAACACACACACACACACACGGTCAGATACACATCCACACACACACACAATCACGCACACACACACACACAAAAAAAACATATTCACTTCCACATATGCATATACCCACAATTTTAATTTGACACGTAATTAAGCTTGTGTGTGTGTGTGTGCGTGTTTTGTTGTTGTTGGAGAGGGCCATTGTGAATGAGTGAATGCATCTCTTGGCAAGCCATCGGCCGCATGTCAGCCATTACAACTCATTAAGTGCAGCTCAGTGCCCACTCCGTAACTTTCCACAGTGGTGATACCTTCCACAAAACATCCATTAGGGTCCATTACACATGCACCAACACTGAAGCACACTACAGGGCTGTAGCTCTCCAAGCACTTGAAACAAATCCCCCTTCGATCTGTCAAGATGAAGACAGCATGGGGAGGCCTAGCCTCACTCACCCTCCATATCCTGAGCGTGGGCGGAGCCAACTGCAGACTAAGCCTCTACACCATATCCTGTAACATGCCGTAACATGGCTTCAAAAGCATGTTTTAACATTTATCTCTTTCTTTCTTTGGAAAGCACAGTGAGCTGCCTTGTGTATGAAATGCACTATATAAATAAATCCTGCCTTGCCTAATGAAATAATAACCAAATGATATACTTTATGAATGATTAAATGACTAATTTGTCAAATGCAATCCATTAGGGGCCTGTAATCTATCACATGTGTACAGAGCTGAGGATATACACACACTGATTTTTCCCTCAATATTCAGAATCTGTATGCGTCATACAGGGGGGGTTTAAGGGTGCCCTGCTATACAGGTCTCCAAAGATGGGACTTTAAATGCTAAAAATGGTCCAAGGCGACCTTAAGCGTGCTATATGCAACCTATGCAAAAATCCCTAAAAACATAGACTTGACCACAGTTCACCTTTAATCAAGGATTGAACCATCCATGAGAAGCATGTTGGCACTCAGTACTCTCTTATTTCACTTCCAGCATGAACAACTGAATGTCGAAAATAATCTCAGGGAGGAAAAGAGGAGAGAAAGACAGATCGTAGAGAGAATAAGAAAAGATAGAGTAAGATAGAGGGAGAGAGAAAGACAAGAGAGAGAAATTGCAAGCCCTTTGCTTTTATGCTCTTCAACACTATGTGACCTTTCCATTGTTCTGTAAAGTCTAATTATTACTTAATTTACAATAATAGCCTTTGTGAATGTTAAAGACATTAGCCGAGTATAATCAGAGTGCAATTACCCCCAATTAAACAGAGAGTGCAAGCTAAATGTAGAATCATTATTTCTAACCCTTTCATTTTCAATGAACGCTTAAATAAAAATCAGCGCTAGTTTGGCAAAAGCTGGGCAGCCAACTATGGCTTTTTTCATGCTCTTTGTTTCCATGGTGATGAGCACAACCTCTCACAAATTGTGTGGACGTATCTCTTGTCTTTCCGGACAATTCAGAGGAAATGTTTGAAATATTAAAATACAGACATACAGGATGCCTGCAGTGGTGTGCACATATACACACAACACACCCTCTTCTAGTGTCCCTGGTATTTCAATCTTTTCCAGACCTACAGGAGTATTTGATAAAAGGTACATTCCCTGGTCCTTCATTGGGACCCTCTTGGGGACAAGGAAGCAGGGTTATCTAATGTCTATCAGTCGATTGGCACATTGCACAGTATGGCTTGGAATTAGCATGACCATAATCTCTTTCTTACACTTCAGCTGTATGTGTGTGCACACGCACACGCACACAAACACACTCACGCAGGCAGGAACGCACACTCACACACACACACACACACACACATACGCACACACACACATCATCCACAATCTCTAAGAGTATGCTAAATTAAGTTTTTCTCTTTCATTCTAACTAGCCACTACTACTGACCACTCTCTCCCACTGACTAAATTAACAACAACAACCTCAAGGGGGAACAGAAATGAACCAAAGCTATCTAGACAACTATGTACTGTCATCAAAGCTAATTTACTGCTACTAATAACCAAAACCATGTTGCTAATTTGCTAATTTGGCGCCGTGAGGAGTGTCCAAACATGAGTGAGCTAGCGCAACTTAATGAGCGAGCTAGCGTTCACTTAAAACAACAACACAACTTCAATCCAAGTGTGAGGCATCTAGCTAGTTGTCTGGCAGCTAGCTAAACATCTGTGTGTGAGGCCTCTGGCTCCAGACTCTTTATTAGTGCCCATGTGTCCAGTTTGCAAGTTGCAACTTCTGTAAGCGCCTATGGAGAGAGAGAGAGAAAGAGAGAGAGAGAGAGACTCTTTGTGCTGGTGGGCAGCTAGTTGACTAGCACACACCCCTACTGTGCAGCACCAGGCAGGCCCAGCTTATAGCACTCCTGGGGCAGGCAGGCAGGCAGGCTGAGGAGGCCCCTGCTGGGATCTATGACTCTGACACTCCATCCTGGGTGGAGCCAGACAAGCACAGCTGTGTGTGTGTGTGTGTGTGTGTGTGTGTGTGTGTGTGTGTGTGTGTGTGTGTGTGTGTGTGTGTGTGTGCGTGCGTGCGCGTGTGTGTTAGTGTGTGTGCGTGCGTGTGTGTGTGTGCGCGCACGTGTTCTCACTGATAGCAACACCCATGGTCTACTGCTTCCACTAACCACAACAACTACCCCTGCCCTTGTTCCCACGGTAGCCTGCTTCAGTGAAGACACCCCACCATCAGTAGATATCTCTCTCACACAAACACACGCACACACACACACACACACACACACACCTCCACTCGAGAAAGAGTCACAAAAGAACAAACACATGCACAGAGGACACAGTCCACACAGCGTGAGCGTGCAGTTACATGTTCATGGGTGATCAGTGACTGTGTGTGTGTGTGTGTGTATCTAAGGAGCCATAGTCAGAGGGCTCAGTGGAAATTATAAGAGTGTGTGTGCATCAAGAGGAGAGCAAGTCCAATCCAAAGTGACGTTTATAACACGTGGGGATTTGGTCCGACCAGAAAAGGTGGTTCATCAGTGGTTAACAGCTGCTTAATTCTCTAAAAACGATGTCATTTACTTGATAAGATTTTTTTAATTTGATATTTTTCTTTATAATTTTTATGTAATTTTATTTTCTATTATTCACTGTTCTTTGCCTTTATCTTTGTAAAGCACATTGAACTGCACACAACACCCACAACAACGAGCAAGTTATGTATGCACTTATTATTATTTTATTTATTTATTGTAGCGATTTATTTATTTCTCCGCCAAAAATATATATTTCCTCTAGCAGAATGGTTGCCAAGAAATGCACAAACACAACTATGTAACTTCAGTATGGTGCGGTAACTATAGAAAGAAGTGAGGTTTGAGTCAAAGTATAGCAGAGGTTTTACAATGGCATTGAACGCAATTTAGAGTGACTGTGTTGCTCTTGGGAATCAGCTGTTGTTGTGGATGGGTAGCTGTTATGCAAGACATCTTAGCAACAACAACAAGAGAAAAAAAAAACACAAAAACACAAACTTCACTCAACAAAACACAAAAAAATTGCCTGGTTGTACAACTGCCGTACTTTATCAAGGGCACGAGGGCCCTGTGCACTTTCCTTCCACCTTATGAGGAGAGCACAAAATGTCTCCCCTCTAAAATGGCACACTTCCCATATCTGTACACAAGAGGTGAGGCTGCAGCTGAGCTGTTTCTGCCCTCCAAACAGCCAGCCAAAAAAACAAGAATAAACCAATGAAAAAAAAGATGAATAATTTATAACTCTCACTCATCCCCAACTTCCCAGGCAGCGGGGGGAGTCATAACATGGCCCTGCTTGACAGACAGAAATAACCTTACACACAGCAACAGTAGCTGTGTGTGTGTGTGTGTGTGTGTGTGTGTGTGTGTGTGTGTGTATGTGTGTGTGTGTGTGTGTGTGTGTGTGTGTGTGTGTGTGTGTGTGTGTGTGTTTGTCTAAATGTTGTAACCTGAGGGTTAAAATGTGCCATGCATCAATGCACTACACCACAGTCGCACACACAGACACACACACACACAGGCATACATACATACACACACACACACACACCACACACACACACACACACACACACACACACATACACACAAAACTGAAATGCAAATTGATTAGCTGGCACTTTCATGACCGTTGTTGCTGTTGGTTTCACAGCATTCACCTTCCTCTCCAAGGTGTTTTCTTTCACAGTCACAGTCAACAAGTACACAATGAACCCTGTCTCTCTCTTCACTTCTCTCTCTCTCTATCTCTCTCTCACACACACACACACACACACACACACACACACACACACACACACACACACACACACACACACACACACACACACACACACACACACACACACACACACACACACACACACACACACACACACACACACACACACACACACACACACACACACACACACACACACACACACACACACACACACACACACACACACACACACACACACACACACACACACACACACACACGCACGCACGCACGCACACACTAGGGAGAGAGAGAGAAGTACTCAATAAAAGCTCTCTCTGTTCCACTGGAGTGGAGTGATGACGCATTATAAGGGAATTCTGCAGGGCCGAATAGTATTGTTTATTGTATCACATTAAATTGCCATCTCTACATTGTTACGGCCCTCTATACACAAGCACTAACAAGGGGAGGATGTTCAGAATAACAGAACAACTCTGAGATATCTACCTATGCTCAAACTCACAAGCTTTATACAACCTGTACCACACTGGCACTATGCATGCTCTCTCTCCCTTTCACACACACACACACACACACACGCACACACATACACACACACACACACACACACATACACACACACACACATCTTACTGAGTTGGATGTCGGTACATTTGAATATTAACAGCAATTTCAATGTAGCTTACACAATGAACATTTGCAACATTTTTTTAGGATTGCCCACAAAGGTTGATGAATAATTTTAAGACTGCTTCTAGACTGCTTATACATGAAGACTGATACATTATTGTAAGACTGTTTACAGATTAAAGATTGAAGCATTATTCTAAGAGTGCTTATAAATAAAGATTGACACATCATTGTAAGACTGTTTCTAGATTAAAGATTGATGCATTATTCTAAGACTGCTTATAGATAAAGATTGATGCATCATTGTAAGACTGTTTCTAGATTAAAGATTGATGCATTATTCTAAGGCTGCTTATAGATAAAGATTAATGCATTATTCTACAAATGTTCACAGATTAAAGAATGATGCATTATTCTGTTTACAGATTAAAGATTAATGCATTATTCTAAGACTGCTTATAGATTAAAGATTGATGCATTATTCTGTTTACAGAATAAAGACTGATGCATTATGCTAAGACTGCTTATAGATTAAAGATTGCTGCATTATTTTTACAGCAATTAACAGTTAAGTTTGATGCGGAAGACACATTAGTCTGTGTTAGTCTGTAAGATATTCACAGCATTACTCATTGCTTTTACTAACTACTCTTTGAGACAAAGTAAGCACTAATCACTTGTCCGAGTGTTCTGAGGAGGAGCACAGAGGAAGAGTGCAGACAAGTGTGTGTGTGTGTGTGTGTGTGTGTGTGTGTGTGTGTGTGTGTGTGCGTGTGTGTGAAGAAGACTACTGAACTGTATTCCCTGCACGATAAAGTAAAAGCACATGGTTGGATGTTACCGTCTGTACAGCAAGCTGCACTTACTTAAGAACATAGATTCACTTCTTATTCTCTTTTACTTTCAAGAAGAACAATGAAGATCTATGTTCAAAGCAGAAAATAGAACTCTTCTTGTTTTCTTTCTTTGCCCCACCCACTTAAAAAAAAAAAAAACCCACAATCAATGAGATGCCATTCATCACCATGGCAACACCAACCTACAGGTGTACAGTCCATGAAGAAACAAACAGATTGAATGGATTCAATATTCTGCTCAAAGCCCAGGAAGCCCAAACACTCCAACACTAAGCCAGTGAGTTCAGTAAAGAGCAGTTCCCTTA
>JAIFZK010000012.1:14185000-14220000 GCA_027481765.1 Tenualosa thibaudeaui | reverse complement strand
TGTTGACTCTTTAAAGAGACATTGAGGTATTGTAAAAATCCTTCGACCTGCCCAGTGTCCCCCTCACAGCTATCATTCACATCAGCACTTAGCCCAAATTGGAGGTGATACCTCACTGACATTGGCATTTCAAAAGACAGATTTTTTTCCTTCTCCAGTCACTTATCAGTGTGTGAGGAGACGGGGGGAACACGCAGGGCTTTATTCTTTTGATCTGGCGAGCTCAGGGAATTACACTCAGCACTCATACAGCAAAGGTAGAGAATTATATAAATAAAGCGATAAGAGACACTTTGCCCCGCACCCTGGAAAGAAAGAGAAAGAGAGAGAGAGAGAGAATCAGGGAGAAGCTGGCAGCCTGAGCTCTTTATCGAGCCCAGATGGGTGTCTGTCACATGGGACAAATTTTTCTCTCAGAGCGGACGGCCTCGATGAAGGGCCCTGGAGGATTCACGTGGGGCAGGACAGAATCCCCCAGACAGAACATCTTCTTCCCTCAGTCTGTCCATCAGGACATCCTTGTCCCCATCTGTCCCACACATTCACCCATCCTGTGGCTCTGCAAACATGCATCAGTATTCTCTCGCTTCCTGTTTTGTTACTTAGAGTGACTGACTTCTTCTCCTCACACCAGATTTCTCCTTGAAGTATTTTCTAAATACCGCTGAAAATTGACATGCCTGTTATGAGCAAAATGATTCAAATGCATGCAATAAAACAAGCCATTGTTTTCAAACGTCGATGAGACTGGATCCAATGAATCCATGCTATGAATCTGTTAACAATGAGTATTCATGTCAACCCTCAGCTCAGCAAGTAGACTGTGTATCTGTGCAAGTGCAACCCTCAGCTCAGCAAGTAGACTGTGTATCTGTGCAAGTGCTCTGAAGTAGGGAGGAGGAGGAAAAAAGAGAAACGTGTAAGATGAGGCACGACTTTGAAGTGAACTGAAGCATTTAACACCATACTCCATATTTCTGAGAACCCATTTTTGAAGCTAGTAAATGTTTATTAGATGTTTTGAAGTTCTCCAGGGGACCAATGTATCTAAATCAGAAGATGGATATTCACTGCATGATCTTTCATTCATCCTCCTCCTCTTTAAACATGAATTCTCTCTCAGTGTCTGTTTCTTTCTTAACTACCTGAGACCACTGGCACTGGTATCGATTATGACTCTTTTGTTCTGTGACAGGAGCGCTGGAATATGGAGCATATGGTCATCAGAGTGGCCTGAGAGAGCTATTAGACCCAGCTAATCAAGCCCCGAGCAGCCTGCCAGTGGGCTGGAAGCGATCCCAGAGTGCTGAGCCCAAACGGGTCACACAGTGCATTACATGGGCACTAAGTAGCACTCTCTCTCTAAAGGCCCAGCCCTGGGCGAGGCCTCTGAAAGCAGACGCCTGCCGTGGGGAGAGTGACAACAATACAGAGCTTTTAGTGGAGGTCAATGAAACGTTGCCAGTTATAAGCAATGGGCCTCAAGGCACGGCAAACTCAAAGTTAGCTTGAAGCTATATAAGGCAGTGCCAGCTGAACACAGATTTTAAAGATAGCGGGTTGAGAGAAGAGCTTTGCCTTGATCACTGAGCTAAGCGTCAAGGCCCCAGAGCGATACATCAAGGCAAACCTAAAAAACAAGCAAAGCATTTTTTATCCATAAAATTATATATTTTTAAATCTCATTATGATCACACTGATAAAGAGAATGTCATCTCTGCTACTTCATGAGTGTATGGTATGCCGTTTAGATTTTTTGTGCAGGCATATTATCCTTCTCGTCGGATCCAGAACCAATCACCATGCCTTGTTGTGTGAGGTTGCTGAGTGCTGATGGTAGACACACAGGCCAAATCTGTGAACCAGCAGCTAACACTAACTGAACACGGCACAGGAAAACAAAACTGAAAAATAGTGCCCTTACCCTTTAGCATTGTTAGCAATCAGTTAGCATTGCCGTTTCGCTATACAGTCTACACTGTAGAAAATATTCTCATTCTTATTCCTATGGACAACACTCAGCAACTACAAACAAGAGGACAATTGATTGACTTGATTGAATTGATTGAATTGATTGATTTTTGCCTCTCAGCTCTCAAAGCTTCATGCTCAGTTGGGTCCAGTGAATTGGGCTTAACGAAACAGTGAACCAGGCATAACAAAACAATCACAGAAACATGATGTAAGGCAAAGTAAGTTGAATTGGGGTGAACAACACAACAACTGCATGTTTCCTGCTTTTAAAAAAAATGTTTTTAGACCTTGAGGCCCAAGACAACATCAGTTCAGTTTTTAATTGGGTATAGGCGGGAAAGGTTTGATCGATTTTATGCAAGGAGGAAGAGGTGTATTCCTCTTTTGTTTTCAAGACTAGAGGACTTTTTGTTAAACAGAGTCATTTTACAACTCACTTTATCTTTGCTGAGAGCAATGAAAGTTACAGATGCATTATGGGTAAAAGGCAAGACACAGGGTAAACACATATTAGCCTATCTGCCAGTTGAGCAATGTTCTCTCGGACCTCGTTAATTGAGTGTCTGTCTCTCCATTGGTACTTACGCTAAGCTGGAGGATGACAGTCCCAGCAGGGGTGTTTTCTGGAACGTTCACTGTGTAGGTGGGCTCAGAGAACACCGGACTGTTATCATTAATGTCAATGATGTCCACTTTTAAGATGATGGTTGTTCGCCGCGGGTCAACCGCCCCATCCGAAGCCTCCACCACCAGCTCATAGTGGCCAAATCGCTCACGGTCCAGTGGTACTGCTGTGAAGATGCTGCCATTCACTGTGATGTTGAAGAGTGAGGCGTACGTCAACAGACGATAATGCACCTCCCCATTCCTCCCTGCATCCGGATCTGTGGCCTGTGAGGATAGTAGATGACAGAAAGAGGGAACAGAGAGAAAAAGAGAAACAGAGAAATAGATAGAAAAAGAGAGAAACAGAGAGATAACTTGTCACAGTATTCAAAAAGTAATCTTTTTAAAAAAAGATCTTTTAGAGGTGAAAAAAATACGCATACTGTAACCAATAACAGAGAGAGAGAGAGAGAGAGAGACTATAATTTAACAAACAAACTAGTAAACTAATAAAGGATGAAACACATTACCACCCTCACCATCATATAGGATCAAACATATTTCAATAAGTTAACAAGCACACCTAGGACACTGAATTAGCCAGATTTAGCCAACACAGATACACTTTTTTGCATAACCAGCCCTGTGTACGGAACACATTTGATCATTTTCAAAGGGCCGCAGTGAGAACACAGCCGCCCACCCACATACACACACACACACACACACACACACACACGCACACACTAATGGGCACCACCCCCTCACTCTCATCTCCCCCTCACTTCCACCACACTTCCTAATTTGCTGAAGCTGAACGAGACTCTGCAGTTCCAAAGGTCACTGGAGTCTTATCTGCAGTCCATTAAACAAAGAGAGCTAAAGGAAACCTTGTTCAAAACACCCTCAGCACATGAAGCCAACAAAGCAGACATGAAGACAAAAAAAACACAACACAAATTTTTGAAGTGGGGTGGGGGTGTTTGGGCAGGGGAGAAAAAGAGAGAGAGAGAGAGAGAAGGATAGAAACAGAATGAGCTGGACAGAGAGGGAGAGAGAATGAGAAGTGTGAGAGAGAAAAAGAAAGCTGAAGAGGATAAAGTGTGAACTCGAGCACAGTTAGCTGAAGAACGAGTGTGCTAGCTGATTAGCACATCAGTGCTGTTCGTCTACCTGATGCTCTAATGGCTTTTAGATGCCACTGCTAATTCCCTTTCACAGTAATTAACAGCAGAGGGAAGGAGCAGAGATAGCTGCAGAGAGAGAGAGAGAGAGAGAGAGAGAGAGGTATGGAGGGAGTGTTATAGAAAGAGAGTGAGAGAGGAAAAGAGAAAGAGATAGAAAGAGAGAGAGAGGTAGAATGAGAGAGAGAGAGAGGGATATCAGAGAGAGTGAGGAGGGCTGATCAAGGCTCAGTTTTGCCTTTCAGGGAAGAGGATTGAGATGAGAGAGCCTGCAAACTGACTGGGGATCAGGCTTACTTTTCTCTCTGGATGGCTGATTTGATATTTTTGGGGCTTGGCTGACCCAAGATCTGCAGTGTGGACAAAGAATATATAGAGAAAGAGAGAGATAGAGGGATACAAAAAGAATGACAAAGCAAGATAAGGAGAGTGTGTGAGAGAGAGAAGAAAAACAGAAAGACAAGAAACAGATTTGCACAGTGTACATGCAGAAAGAATAAGCAGAGAAACAGAAGTGAGTGAGAGGGGAGAGAGACAGAGAGAGAAAGAGAGAGCGAGTGAGAGAGAGATCGAGAAAGAGAGAGATAGGAAGAAAGAGAAAGCGAGAGACAGTGCAGGAGGGATAAAAAAATAGATTTGGCCAGTAAAGGAAAAGAGAGGGGAGGAGAAGAGAGAGCAGTAGCCAGAGGGGTCACAGAAATGAGTCAACCCTCGCCTTTATCTCTGCACACAAAAAGGTCGGGAAGACTCCCAATTGCCATGGGCAACAAGCATCCATCAGGAAGAAAAGATGCTGAGGAGGGGATAAACGAGGGATGGAGGGAGGAGGAGGCAGGGGTAGAGGAGGAGTAGGGCAAAAGAAAAAAAAAAGACGGAACAGATGGGGTGAGAGTGAAAGAATTGGGGAGGACGACAGGAGAAGAGGACAGGCCCCACGAGGTGCGTGTGGATGTGTGTGTGCGTGTGTGTGCCGTGAGAAAGGGATAAAGGAGGGAAATGAGTAGCGCAGTTGAGCAGTATGAAGAACGGCATCATCAGCTAATGAGACTTTTCAACACAATTCCTGGAGCTCTGTGTCTTTCTCACTGCGATAGAGCCACACTGATAGGGCCTTCAGATGGTTTCTTAATACACACACTCACAGGGAGATAAGATAGTTTATGCCTATGGAAGCGATAAAAATCATGAAATAAGCATAACATGTAAACAAACAAACACACACACACACACACACACATCATGGCATATGCACATAAAAGGGCTCAGAACCTTGAGTTTAGTAACAGTCCCTGAGCCATCTGTTCAAAAGGAGCAATTAATTTCAGAAAGAAAAAAAACCCTCCAAGTCGCTAAACCTCAAATGCACAAATGGCAAAGGAAATTACAACTGTGACAAAACGCCACGGAGACGACCAGAGCTGATAATCAAATCCCCCCTCCACCCCTAGCCCCCAGCCTCCCATTAGCAGACTACCATTAGCCTGGAAGCTAATGTGTTATGGCTTAGCGTATTAGCATTAGAGCTACCATATATGATGTGTTGGGAATGACCCAGGGAGAGAAAATAGGCTGGCATGATCACACACTTCCTGCAGTGATGGGCCTCCAAGGCAGCATACAGGGGCTCTAGAGTTGCTTACGCAGAAGGGAAAGCAGTCAAGTGCTTATTGGACAGCTGTGGTGAAGGACTCTCATCCACACACACACACAACCCCAAAGGGTTGGATGAGCCGATACGTGATGGTAATTTTTGATAATACAGATCAGTGGTTCCTAAATAGCAGCCGATCCGGCCCACAAGAACCAAATGAGTGGCCTGCAGCAACATCTGACTTGTGAGGAGCAGAGGACAGTAAACATGTGCCTATCGTCTTTGCTTCAATATTCAGTTTGTGTGTGTGTGGCAGTCTGTGACACAAATTCACCGTTGGTATTGCGGGAGGTTAATGACAGCTATAACTACTTAAAATGGTTTAAACAACTTAGCAAATACCTTGACACAAACGTCAATATATGAAAGACTGATTTTGTTGCCTAGCAACACCCTCTTACATGGAAGATTTTAAAGTTCACTGCCAGTAAAGTTTGACATAGTATTAAGTGCCTATAGTCAGTGAATAGTGCCTATTTTGAGTGTACTGCATGTGTGAAGAGTGATGTGCATACTTAATGAAAAGTACATGAGTACAGATGTGGCAATTTGTGTTTGTAGTGGGCGATATCTGACTATCTGACAGAATGGCATTTTCCCCATTTCCATAAAGAAAGCAGTCATTAGGAAGACCACTGAAAAAATATTCTTCCATCAATTAACTTCCTTCTTGACATCAAACAGCTGTTTTGATTAGTTTCAGTCAGGCTTCCGTGCCCATCACAGCACTCAAACAGCTCTTATTAAAGTTGTATATGACATATGTCTTAATACTGATGCACAAAAAACATCTGTTCTGGTGCTACTGTCCTTGACTTGTGGTGTCCCCCAGAGGTCAATCCTTGGACCATTACTTTTCAACATTTATGTGCTACCATTTGAACAAATTATCGCAAACAACTCAATCTCTTATCATAGCTATGCTGATGACACCCACATTTACTTTGCTTTGTCACCTAATGACTATGCCCTCCTTAAATGTCTTTATCAGTGTATGGACCAAATTAACAACTGGTCGTCATAAAATTTCCTTCAGCTTAACACAGATAAAACTGAAGTAATTATATTTGGAAAAAAGGAGGAAAGACTCAGGATTCCCACTGTCCTCGACAAAGGTGCTAAAAGCAAAAGTAACTTTTAAAAATCTTGGGGTCATTACTGACAGTAATATATATGAAAGCAATCACTAAGTTACATACTATGTAAGCTGCATTGGCTTCCTGTAAGTTAATTTACTTTAAAGCATTGCTGGTGCTTTAGACCTAATTACCTATCTGACATGTTTCAGCTATAAACAGCACTTAGGTTTCTCAGGTCACAGGAGAAGTTGCCGGTAAAACCTGCTGTCAAATACAGTTTGGTGAAGCAGTTTACTGCTATGCAGTCCAGCTTTGGAACCAATTTCCTGAAAACATCAAAAATGTCCTTTCTGTTGGCAGTTTCAAATACAGACTTAACACCAACCTGTTCTCAGATGCTTTCGCCTAATGATTCACTTTTTCTGTACACTTTTATGTTAATCGTTTTATGCCTTTACTAATTTTGTTATTGTATTATTTTTGTGCTTTTACTTTCTTTCATCTACTGTAGGTCTACATATATACATATATCTAAAAATATTTTTAAAACTTTGCAAATTATAACTTCTATTCGACTTGACTTGACTTGACCTTAGCCATATCCTTTCTAGTGTTAACCGTTTCCAAGGCTGTGGGATCCATCTTGGAACATCTGACTCTGCTGAGTCTCAGGCTGTTAAGACTAGATGGGGTTGACTCGTGAAGCTGTGTGAGGGGCCGAAGGACTCAGAGCCTCTGAGGCTGGGCTACAAAGCTCACATGCAGGGTGGAGCCCCTAAGATGGCGCAACACTGTGTGGGTGTGGGGGAAAGAGAAAAAAAGAGAGAGAAAATGAAACAGAAAGAGAAAGAGAAAGAGAAACACAGCTTTGGCCATGACGAGAGAGTGATGAAATGGAGGGAAATAATGAAGTGGGAGAAAGGAAGAAAGTCCAGTGGCCACCCACTTTAGGCATACACACTTCTCTTTGGAAGAGTTCTTTAGATGTCTGTGTGTGTGTGGGTGTGTGCGAGCATAGGAGTGTGATTATTCCATTCCCTTGTGCTGCCTAACATGCCCAAAGTTTGGGACATACAGCGCTGCTGGATTCTAATCATATAAATGCACAGATGTAAAGACTTTGACTTAGAGTTACTTGAGACAGAGTTACTTTTCAAGGAAATTTGTGTGAATGTGTGTCAGTGAATGTGTGTGTGTGTGTGTATGTGTGAAAAAGAGAGAGAGACAGAGTGTAGAGATCTTAACAGTCTAATACACAATAAAAGTAAAATAATTTATAGTGTAACTATAATCACACATACACTGTTACATTGTAATAGCATAGGCTATTACATATCAATGGACAGAATTTTCTTTTGTCTGCCAGCTTTTGCCTTTTCAGGCAGAATGACTTCCCTTGAAAACTGTGTCTTGTCTTGTTATTTGTGAGTCTCCAACCACCTACTTTGTAGACTGAGATGCTAATGTCTTTATGCACATCAATGTGACACCATGCTAGAAATCCACCTGCTAATTGCCATGTCAAAACTATTGATAGAGGCATCAAAAAGCTCAGAAGACAAACAAGCAGCAAAGTAGAACGCCCTGTCAGTCAATGTAATGTGCACCTGAACACCTTGCAGGGAAACACGTCAGACGAGCTCGTCTCCCTCTGATTACACCTCTAACCAACCAAGGCCTGATTAATCTTTAACACTAATTACAAATCCCTGCTGCTCAGTGAGGCAAGGCACACAGTGCCATCACCAGTAGCTCTTATGCCACTTCATTGGCTCAAATGATTCTGAAAGAGTCCTTGTGTGCATCTCTCTGTGTGTGTATGTGTGTGTGTGTTTACCTAATCATTGTCACCATCGCAAAATGACTGATATCCTAATTTTCCTGAAAGCTGAATTCAATGTGTGTGTGTTTGTGTGTGTGTGCACCCATGCATAAAACAGCAGGTGCTTAAGACAGCATAATAAAAGTAAAGAGCGGAATCTCAAGTCATGATGGGGTTAGACAGACAGCAGAAGCACTCACCGTATATATATATATATATATATATATATATATATATATATATATATATATATATATATTTATGAACTCATATGAGAGCGTGCAGGTGACACACTAATGCTAACTCACCTGAACACGGCCCACAAAGAGGCCGGCTCTTTCCTCTTGCACAGTGAGGTTCCTGGGTAGGGTCAGGTCAAAGGTCGGGTCATTGTCGTTGACGTCTGTCACCACGATGAGCACAGTGGTGGTAGAAGTCTAGGAAGGAGAGGATGGGACATCAGTTCAAGCCATCATTGGAATGCCTGTTCTGTTAGTTCATCTTGTCAGTTGTGTTGGGTGAAGTGGTTCAGTAGTGTAACATGAAATCTTTTATGTGTGCGCTCACACACACACACACACACTGGTAAAAAAAAAATTAAAAAATACACATTTGCTCACACAACTGACATGCTTGCACATATGTTGTGCACACACACACACACAAAGCATGATAAATGGGTCCCGTGAGACCATGCCTGCAGTTCGTCCTGCTCTGTGGGAGAGGCGGGCAGAGAAAGCATGAGAACTGACCCGTGGTGAGTCACCTTCAGCTCACCGGTAGCGAGTGAACGCAGTGCACGCATGAACACGGTCTGTCGCTAGCGCCAGCATTGTACCTCAACACACCAGCAGAGCACTGTTACAATTCACTGAATGGCCTACTCAATTGTAGGAACAGAGTCATCCATCTAAACGCAGCTCACAGCACATGGTGTGCGTGTGTGTGTGTGTGTGTGTGTGTGTGTGTGTGTGTGTGTGTGTGTGTGTGTGTGTGTGCAAGGGGGATTGGGACGGGACTGCATCTGACCCTCATTGTGCGCGGTTGGGAAGTACCTCTGAAGAGAAGAGAACAAGATGGATGCTGTGAGGAAAAACTGAATAATGAAACTCTGACTGGAAGTCAGTGAGGTCCAAATGGTTGAAATGTCCTGTACATCTTGTGCCACTACAGAAGAAAAAGAAAATTAAAAAGAAAATGACAGCAATGCAGTAAAGGTGGCGTTCAGAAGACGGGAATACAAAGCCTACTGCAGTGCAGTCAGTGCCTGGGCATATATCCTTTACTGCTTTTCAGTTTAAGCACTCAGGCCGAATGACCGCTAGTCGTCCAACTCTATAAGCGACAGCCTTGAATCAGTGGACTATTGACTTGAAAAGCTTGATACACCCCTTCAGGGAAGTAATCAAGATCACTTCCTTTTCCGCGATGGATTTTGATGCAAAGTGAATACTTATGCAGTGGACGCCAGTTAGCCTAGCTATGCGTGTAGAACGTTGGTAAACACTCCTCTCGACACCTCAAGAGTCTCCTAGTCAGGTGACTGGAACACTGGGCTTTTTCGGTCGACTGGCTAGAGTGTTCACCTCCGATCTGAGGTTGCTGTGAGGTTGCGGGAGTGCAGGATGACCTCGGTTCCACTTCATTGGAAGGGAAAGAAAACTGATGCCATCATTTAAACTGAACTGCACTGAAAGAACTCTTCAGATTGATTGATGGCTCTGTGTGGCGTTAACAGTCGTGTTGACATTTTACCCTTCTTATTGTTTTCTATTGTTTTCTATTGGACAAGGAGAATAAGAGATCGGACCAATACATTTCAATAACTCACAATTTCACAAGAAATTAACATAAGATGTGCTTGGTGTCTTCAAGCCAGGTAATCAGGTATCTTTCCACATCTGCCCAAAAAACGTGCTGATTTTAAATGTTATTAAGAAATAAGATACTGTACAATCTGATAACTATGCCGTAACCACAAAGGTCCTGGTGAATTGCTACGCTTCTACTGGTAGGAGTATCATCGTCTCAAACGGGGTCACAGTGGCCAACTACAAATTTTGCAGTCTTCAGAACCTCATCACAAAGTCACACTTTTGAGGAGATTGTGTTATAAAGATGATGGTGGGGAGCTCGGAGGAAAAGGTCTGATGCAGACACTCTGTCAGGTGACAATGTGTATTCAGTACAGTGCCAAATAAGCCTTTAGAGCAACCTTCGAAAGATGGGAGAAGAAATCAAGATGATTCAGTATTCTATCATCTGAAATGCTCTTTGAGTTTCCTATCAACGTCTGAGATGTGGAGTGAAGAAGAGAGAAGAGGAGAGGAGTAGAGGAGAGGGTTTCCTATCAACGTCTGAGATGTGGAGTGAAGAAGAGAGAAGAGGAGAGGAGAGGAGAGGAGAGGAGAAGAGAAGAGAAGAAAAGAACACACACACACACACAAACAAAAACATGAACAATCTTAACTAAACTTTGCAGCAGCCTACTGATGGTGATTAATGAGGCAGTATTATTTATTTATCAAATTAAAAATACACCTAGCAGAGAGGAGAGGAGAGGAGAGGAGCAGAGAGGCCAGTGTTTATTCCACCAGGAGCAGCTCAAGTAGAGAGAGACCCTCTGAGAACACACACACCTAGACTGCACTGCAGTAGCATGGCCAGCAGATTAAGAGGACACACAAGCACATACACACACATACACACACACACACTAACACACACACTAACACACTCAAAAACTCACTTCTTTAGGCACACAGTGAAGACACACAGTCATACCTGCATGTACACAAGCACATGCACACACACACACACACACACACACACACACACACACACACACACACACACACACATATACAGACACACGCACACACTCACACACACATACACCTACTCCAGCATAATGTTAGACCTCTAGAGACTACAGTCCTACACAACCACACACACACACACACACCCACACACATACATTCACACACACACACACACACCCCTATACAAATGGACATTTGGACTCACGCAAATGTGAGTGAGAGGGTTGCTGTGAGATCGTGCAAATCCTACACACAAGCCTTCATACTTCCTACCTGGAGGACGGTCAACTCAATTTTCTCTTTTTCAGCATTGGTCTCTCTCTCTCTCTCTCTCTCTCTCTCTCTGAATGATTCCCAAAGTTTCCCCTAGAAGCCCTAGGTCCTGAACCCTCAAATACGGACATAAACTGGTTTCATGATTAGTTGATTTATGCCCGTAAGGTGAGTAAGGGCTGATGGGCATAGGAATTCAGCCAATGAGGGCTGGGGACATTGGAATTCAGCCAATGGTTGTCGTAAAGAGTGAGAGAAGAGGAGACTCATCCAACAAGTAAAATAAGCAGGGGACACTGAAACCTCTCTCTCTCTCTCTCTCTCTCTCTCTCTCTCTGTCTGTCTCTCTCTCTCTATCTCAGTTTTAAAGCTGTCTCTCCTCTTCTGTCTGTATGAATGCCTCATGAATATGGAACACACACTGATGTCTGCTCATGGTCAGACTCATGTCAATCAATGAGTGATTCCTGACTGATTCCTCCTCTCCGCTACCCCCCCCCCCAAACCCCCCCCCCCCCCACACACACACACACACACAGACACACACTGTCTACAGCACACACACATTGTATGTATGTAATCATGTGAGGTCTGACTGCCTCCTATTCTCCTCTTTCTCTGAGGTAGGCTATTCTCACATGTCTCTTGCCTTAATCAGCCAATCACGCGGCAACATCATCTACATTGCCGCTAAAAGGGGGCCATAGAGAATTACTATTATAGGGAGCCTCACCGAGCCGGGGTGCCCGTCAGATGCTGTGACGATGAGGCGATACTGGTCAGTGGTCTCCCTGTCCAATGGCTTGGCCAGGAGCAGCAACCCTATTCTGCAGGAGTGGAGGAGACAATATTAATATTAATTAATTATACACAATATTAATACAATTTACACAGTAAACAAACAAACAAACAAATATACTTCATAAATAAATAAATAATCTCTGAAATTCTATAGGTCATCATATGCCACGCTTCTAACAAGTCGAGTGAACAGGGTCAGCATGACAAATTGCACTGAAATTATTCCCTTAAATGGATATTGATGGATGACTTAAATGTCAACACACACACACGCATTGATTTGCTTGTACTCAACCAAAAATGATGCTGATATCTCAGACCAAACAGTGACACTGTCATATATGAGTAAGTGAGTGTGTGTGTGTGTGTGTGTGTGTGTGTGTGAGTGTAAGTAGCTGTGTGTTTTGTCAGAGATGTTGTCAGACAAATAGTATTTTGCTAACACTGCTGCCGAGACCAATAGACCAGATGCAGAAGAAAGGATGTGATGAGATATATCGCTCTCCTTCTTTCAGTGTTAGTGTGTGTCTGTGTGTGTGTGTGTGTGCCTACTGTAGTTCTTGTCACTTTGAGAGTGTGTGTGTGTGTCTGTGTGTGCCTACTATAGTTCTTGTCACTGTCGGTGTGTGTTTGTTTGACCATGTGCATGTATACTGTATGTAGCTGTCGCTGTGAGTGTGTCTCTGTGTGTGTGTGGTTGAACATGTGCATGTATACTGTATGTAGTTGTCACTGTGTGTGTGTGTGTGTGTGTGTGTGTGTGTGTGTGTGTGTGTGTGTGTGTGTGTGTGTTTGAGAGGAGAAGTATGATATAGAAAGTAAAAAGGGGTTTGAGAAGAGAAGAAGATGGAGGGGGGAGGGAACCACACACCATGTAATTTTGCCAGTCCCTCCCATCTAAAACACGCACACACACACACACACACACGCACACACACACGCACACACACACGCGCACACACACACACACACACACACATGCGCACACACGCACACACGCGCACACACACACACACACCCTTTCTCTTGTCAGTCTTGCTTTCCTCCGTTGTCACACTCTGCCTCTCACTTTATGTTCTTGTTAATCTGAGGGCCAGTAAACAACCCTGCTGGTCTTAATATTTGATAACCTTCCTCAATCCCTTCATCCCTCCTTTCATCCACCCGTTTTTTTCTTTCTCTCCTTTCTCTCTTTCACACCCATTTCTCTTCATTCTTTCAGCTTTTTCTCTCCCACTTTCTCTCTCTCCTTTTTTCTCTCTTTTTCTCTCTCTGGAAGCAATGTGAGTTCCATTTTTCTGTTGCTTTGAAGTAGCAAATACCCTCTCAAAAGAAGGAGAGTTATAGATAGATAGAGGGGGAATAAGGGAAAGAGAGAGAGAGAGAGGATGGGAGGGAGGGGGAGACGGAGTGCGGGAGTAATGGGGTTCATTCCTGAGAGGAAACGAAGTAGAGGGTGAAGGAGTGAGTGAGAAAGGGAAGGAGAGAGGGAGTCAGAGAGGGAGTGAGAGAGGGAGGGAGTGAAGGGGTTCATTGCTCTGCTGGGTTTACAGAAACTCAAATCAGTCCAGGAGCTCATCACACATTCACACTGTAATAATACGCCTGATTCTGCAAAGCTGAATAGAACTCAACCCTTTTAGCAGATATCAGCATCTGCACACACAACACACACATGCACACACAACACACCAATGAAAAACAGCCCGCCGTCATGCCCAACGACACACACCGCACAGCGAACCTAAATAACTCCTGCAGAAGTGAAGGCCAAGTGCATTATGCAACGACTCTTTTCCTGCATTGAAAGGCTAAACTAGGCTGATCTCATGCACCCCTGTGGGCCAGATTTGGAACGGACAGGGAGCTCACAGTTGGCATCCAGACAGGATATGACACGGGCAAATAGGAGAGATTTTAGAGGAGGTATGGTAATAGTATTCTGACACTATAGGAAAATCTTTCTACCCTCAGTGCATTTCCTTCTTGTTGATTTGACAAAAAGTAGTCCAAGTATACACACACACACACACACACACACACACACTCTTTCCCAATGAGATGCTTCATGAAAGTACATGGCTGACTTACGTTTCAGTCAGGTTAAACACCTCCTGTTCATCTCCACTCTGGATGCGGTAGGTGATGGGGTCCAGCTCACGATCAGTAGCCTGGACACACACACACACACACACACATATATACAAATACACAGATATCAGGTCAGGTATTACAGGAGTCCTGTGGTTTCTCCTCAAGTTGTCCACCATCAATCTCTGTGTTGTTTGCTAAAGTATGTCACTGAGTGGGTCCCTCCACACACACACACACACACACACACGCACACACGCACACACACACCTCTCCCCCAGAAGGCTTGTAGACAGAAACAAATGAGCTCACAAAGACAGGTCAGCAATCTGATAGCTGCCCTCGAGTTCTTCATCACTCAACTAAAACACACACACACACACACACACACACACACACACACACACACACACACACACACACACTCACACACTCACTTCAATACACAAACATATTGTACACAACTCAACAAACACACACAAACACACACACACACACACACACACACACACACAGACAGACACACCTGCAGGTTGAGCAGTATTGCCCCGATTCTCATGGCCTCGCTGATCTCCAGGTTGTAAATTTGGAGGGGGAAGCGGGGAGGACTCTGGTTGTTGGGAGGCAACACCTCAATATACACAGTAGTTATGGAGCTCCTACAGAGAGAGAGAGAGAGAGAGAGAGAGAGAGAGAAAGAGAGAGAGAAAAACAGAAAGGTCAATAGAGTAGTAGTACTGAGTGTACTGAGCTCCTTCTGGTCACTAAAGCCACCACAGGTAATCAATGGCTGGGCCACAGGGAGATGAATGCAAGTGTGGCCATTTAAATCCATGTGAGGTTAAACAGACACAGATGGATGGATGGATGGATGGATGGCTGGACAAATGGGAAGGGAAATCTATGGAGAAACAAATATGTGCATCTGGACAGGGACATGTAGATGGACACAGAGACAGACGGAGAGACAGATACAGACAGACAGGCAGATAAACAGACAGATAGACACAAGAACACACACACACACACACACACACACACACACACACACACACACACACACACACACGGCAGACTGTCACACAGACATGACAAGAGTGGTGCAGGGACAGAAACAAACATCTGTGGCAGCCATCCAACACATACAGTGTTTATTCACAAACATGGCAGACCAGAGTTGGAAAAAGACTGGATAGATCATGTACTTTCAGAACAAACAGAAGGTAAATATATGTGTGTGCGTGTGTGTCTGTGCACATATTCATGTGCACTTGTGTGTGTGTGTGTGTGTGTGTGCATGCGTGCATGTGTGTGTGTGTGTGTGCGTGTATGTGAGTAAGGAGGGAGACAAATATATGTGCCTTCTCTCAGCTTCAGGGGCGTTGTCAGCTGCTCTGACCGTCAGAGCGTAGGAGCGGCCAACCATCAGTGTTATCCCTGGCGCTATTGTGATGCGTCCACTGCGGTTATTGATGATAAAGTCACCCTGGTCGCCGGCCAAGATGGAGTACGTCACCAGACCATTCAATCCCTCATCAGCATCACGGGCAGTCAACTGGGACACAGAGAAAGAAGGATGAAGGGAGGGAGAGGGGGGGAGGGAATAGAAGGAGAGAGAGAGAAATGCATTTACTTTCATATAATCTACCAGCCATATATACATATTTTGAGGATCATATGTCCATGTGACACATATCTAACACTTGTCTACATTCGTGCATATAGAGCTCAATGGTGACAAGCACATTCTAAAGTCAGAGCGCTGCTTTAGGAGGAATGCTTTGAAAAATAAATATTTCATCATCAAAACATACTTTCTTTTCTTCATACTTTTCTCTTTCTTGTCAGCACACTACCGACCCAAACTTTGCTATGGGTTGTAGTCTCTGTTCTAATCATGTCAGTCAATCTTATTGGAGGGATAGTAGGCATGACTGTAGAATTAGAAATTCCACTGGTGCACATTCCACATTCCACATTGGTATTACTGATAGTAATGTGTTTGTTAGCATTGTTCCTGTATCCATTTTAGAACAGGGAGCCCATCTATAGAGAGCTGTTCTAGCACCTGCAATGAAATACAACTGTGGCAATGAAGAGGGTCAATATGAATCCTGACTCCTCTTTTGGAGTGTCTCTTTTGGTACTCACAACACATTTGTCAAGATCATCAAGAATCAAGAATAAAGGCCCTAATCACTGTGGATAAGTAATTGGTATATACAGGTCTATTAACATGATCTATGAATCATCCCATAGACCAGTTGTTTCATGTTGCTGAGCGCTGTTGGCAGGTGTGAGAATGATGTAGACCACATAGCATTTCATTTCCCTGCGCCCCTATCTGTTAGCGTTAGCTGCCTATTCACAGATTTGGTCTATGTTGTCTTTTTATACCTACCGACAGCACTCAACAGCCCCAAAGAACAGGGGTGTGGGCTGATTGATTCCGGATTTTTCCTTTAAAGTGTTGGCCATTTTTATGGCACCTAAGAGACACAGTTCTAACACTCTTCCAGCATACCTGTTTTTTGAGCAATCATAACAGTTCTCTTCATGTAGATGGACTGTTGACTAGCATGCAGACAGGCATCTATCATCCACATAGCTGTCATTCATTCTGACTGGCTGCAAATGCAGTATAAATAACAACTGCAGGTGGAGTTATCATTTGAACCCCCCCATGGAGCGGGTAACTCAAGGTCAAAATGTCCTCATAAAGTGTAAGTCTCAACAGAACGACGTACTGCATAATTACAGCACCAGTTACCACCAGTACTCTAGTGCGTGTTCTCCGTCTCAAGCTGAAGTCTACATGCAGAACTCGGACGCCGTTACTGTCTACTGTTGTTGTGTTTGTTTGTGGCCCCATTGCTGGCTGCACTAGAATGACATTCTGCAGTGGTCTAATCCCTCAAATCCCCAAACGTGGTGGAGGCAAGATAAGAGCGCGGCGTCCAGCGGAAAACAAATGGTGCTGTTAGAGTAGGCCGACACACAAACCCTATGACCCTCAATGGCAGATAATCCTGCAGGCCAGAGAAGCTGCGTGTGAGAATCATTGCACTTGCTGCGGAAGTGGGGAGAGGAGGAGGAAGACGGAGCACCTCTAAGCTAATCAATTAAATGGCCCTTACTCATCTGCTCTCCCCTCATCCCCTCTCCTCTCCTCCTCCATGATTTGCTCTCTCACATTCTCTCTCTCTCTGTCTCACACACACACACACACACACACACACATACACACACACAGACATGCGCGAGGTCAACTTATCCACATCATTTTTGTGCTAGGAGGCCAGGGGAAGGCAGCATCCTCCATCGCAGGCTGCCCATAAGGTGTGTGTGTGTGTGTATGTGCAAATGACGTATCACACACACGGTTAAGAGCCAGGCCAACCCTGAGTCTACCCCCTCCTACTCCTGAGGGAGAGGGCCAGATTAAACATGACCTTTCACAATGTGTTTCTCTTTAACTCAGCTTACAGAGGGAAGAAAGGAGAGATGGGAGAAAATTGAGGGAAAAGGGAGAAAGATGGGGAGAGGGAGAGAGAGAGGGAGAAAGAGAGGGGGAAATAGATGTGAGAGAAGAAAAGACAAGAGACTGAGGGAGGGAGGGAGTGTGTGTGTGTGAGAGAGAGAGAGGGAGGGGGAAAGAAGAAGAAGAGAAGAATAGAGAAGATGAGATGAGACAAAAAGAGTGGAGAGGAGATGAGACCTGTAGACAGGAGACAATACAGACATAAACAGCTAGAGGAGAGGATGAGAGAGAGAGAGAGAGATGGAGAAAACAGCCCCCTGCTGAGAACAAAACAAACCCTCCCCAGCAAAATGCAAAAGCCCACCACAGTAATCACAAGCACAACTACTACAGAGAGACATCCAGACCTGCAAACAAACAAACAACCAAGTAAATAAATAAACAAATAAAGAACATCCCCACTCGATCTGGATGACATCCACAACAGAGGAGCAGAGGCAGTTTGTCACCTCAGAGTTCTCGCCCACTGCATGGAGAGCAGTCTGTTGTTTTGGTAATGGCCGCCTCTGGCTGTGAGCTAACAGCAGACAGGTCATGACCGTCTGTCAAGGGCCATGGGCTTTTTGCTGAGTTTGGAAACTTGTGTCCCTCCTTTACTTTAAGTGTCTCCATTTGGTGTTGGTAACACTGTTTTGTTGTTGTTGTTGTTGTTGTTATTACTGGGTTTTTTTGCCTGCCACAGGGCTCAGAGGAGTTCTCCCTGTCACGTTCTGGGAATGAGCTGCTAGTTTTCCATCACCACCACGCAGGCCAGGAGGAAGGAGATACGTGTCTCCACACTCGCGTTTGCTGACGCTGCCACCGCCCCGCCACACTGCTGCCACATCAGGGCCTACTGGAGTACAGTTTGTGGCTGGAATAGAAATCTTCCCTCCCTCCTGTTTCTCTCTCTTTCTCTCTCTCTCCTTCTCTTCCTATATGCCTCTCTCTCTTAATTTGTCTCTATCTCTTTCTCTTTTATTTTACGTCTCTCTTTTCCTTTCTGTATTCCTCTCATCTCTGTCTCTCTCACTCTCTCTCTCTGCCACTTTCTCCGCTCTCCTGCATTCTCTCAATCACAGAGCCTCCTGGGATGATTCGGATATGGCTTTTGTTCTGGCAGAGGAAACTGTTTGCCAAGTCAGGATTGTTTCTGTGACTGAGTAGATTACGGCGGGGCACAATGGAAGGTGCTCGACCAAAAATTGATTGGTTAAGTTCACAGAATTGTGGAGAGCCACCTGACTCTGGCAGCACCCGCTGTGCTGTGCTGTGCTGCAGTAAAGTGTGGATGTGTGTGAGATCAGACTGCAAAGGGGCTGTGGCTATATTAAAATGCCTCTGACACACAATTGTGCTAATCTCTCTCTCCCTCTCTTTCTCTTTCTCTCTCAATTCAATTTAAGAAAGCTTTATTAGCATGAACGTTTCAATAGCTTTATCGCCAAAGCTCATTTGCATACATGTATATGCACAGACAAGTGGACTCACACAATTACAATAAAGCTACATAAGCATTTAGAACAATCTTGGAAAATGTTGGCAAGAAACACAAAATGACAAGTAATATAAAAAAAGAAGAAAAAAAGAAGAAAAAGTAGCAACTAGTATATTTTTTTCCTTCCTTCCTCTCTGGCCTTACTGGATGTCCCTCAGGTTATGGAAGGCTGCCACAAATCTCTCTCTCTCACTGTGTCTATCTCTCACTCTCACACACACATACACACACACACACACACACACACACACACACACACACACACATACATACATACATACATACATACATACATACATACATACATACATACATACATGGTAATTAAAAATCTTCTATGCAACATGGTGTTTCAGTTAAGGAAACTGGAAAAATGTGGGTTCGAATCCTGGTTGCCACTGTTGTGCCCTTGAGCACTAAGCATCTGCTAAATGCAAAAATAAATGTAAATGTAATTTTCTTTGTACACACACACACACACGCACACACAAACACACACACACACACGACTAGTTTGTATCACTTAAATGACTCATCAACATAGTGAAACCATGTGACTGACCTGAAGCACAGTCTCCCCAGGCAGCATATTAGTGAACACCTCCACGTTGTAGGACACCTGAGAGAATGTGGGCGTGTTGTCATTGGCATCGATGACCAGGATGTTGACTGTCACTGGCATGCTCTGCTGCACACCGTCAGATGCAATGAGCTGGAGACCAGAAGATCCAGAGGGTTATTACATGTTATTACAGATTAATAACCAGGGCACACATATGTTACTACACATTTAATGTGTCAATATCACAGACAGTTGTTAGCCTATTCAGTCATTTTAGGCCATTCACGATTGACATTCATTTCATGCTTAAAACATTTTAAGCTCGAACCCAAATTGTGTAAACAATTTCAACAGAACGGGGATACTGTGGAGTGAGGCTCACACTGCTATCTGAAATACAGTTCATCCCTTCTGCACACACAAGCCCTACAGAGCTCAGTCTTGGTGTCTTAGCATCTTTAGCGTGTCTCGGGTACACAGTGTGAGTCTCTGGGTGCATATGACTACATAGGCTCTGAGGTAAAGACTGTTCCCACTATACTGTACTTCCATAAGCACACTCTCCTTTCTCTACTCTCTCCTGCTTCATGACTACGACTAGCAGAGCTGCTGGGCTATCCCCTGTATGCTGGAACAGAACCTAGCAGAGGAGAGCAGAGCGGAGAAGACAGGAGAGGAGAGGAGGTGAAGGAGGAGAGCACATGCCCTACATTCACCATAGGAGACTAAGGAGCAGAGGGACTGAGAGAGAGAGGGGGAAGAAAGGATGAACAGAAGAAGGCATGTAGGGAAAATAATTAGACAAACAGATAAAGGGCAAAAAGAAAAGCAAATAGTGAGACAGACCATTAAATGGACCGACTGACAGAGAGATAGACTGGCAGATAAAGAGAGGGAAAGACAAACAGGCAGACAGACAAACAGATAGGCAGCTAGATATATGGAGATATATGCAGGCAGGCAGAGAGAGAGATAGGCAAGCAAATAGGTAGACCTGCACAGACAGACAGACAGACAGGTAGATCTGGCACAAACAACGAGACAGACAGAGAGGCATGCAGACAGCCAGACAGGCATACCACTAGACTGAGAGATATATGGAGAGATATACAGACAGACGAACGGACAGACAGATCAATGTGGCTAGTGCCATTAACCCAATGCCAACACAAACTCCTCCAGACCTAGACTCTCCTTGGCCTAACTCTTGTGTAAAAACATTTCTCATTCTACCTCTCGTACATGACAAGTCTTTCAACACCAGCCAAACAAAGGGGGTTATTTCTAGACTAATAAAACAAGGCAGCCAAACATTCTCATCACTCTCCTCTACAAACACTGGAGCCAACCTTCAAAAAAGTCTGTCACAAACTTTTCTCCTCTCTTCTTCACCAACTCTAAATGAGAGCGCACCAGTGGTGGGCGAGTGAAGAGCAACGGTGTGAGAGAGCATAAACAAACAGCACTACACAGAAAAAGCAAGAAGTCAATTCAATCTTCTCCACTCAGTCTCCAAATGATCGGTTTGTTTTGTCTTTCTGCTTAAATAACTGCTGAGAGGAAAAACAGAGGGAAAGCAAAACAACAACAAAGAAAGGTAGAGGAATGGAGGGGTTGGGGGGGGGGGTCGGGGATTATGAAAGGAGTTGGGAAATTGCCATGCTGGTTTTCAGAAGATTGGAATTGAATGCTTCTCACTGATCTGATTGATCTCTTGGGCTTAAAATTGGTGGAAAAATCCTTGGAGAGACAGAGAATCTCTCTCTCTCTCTCTCTCTCTCTCTCTCTCTGTGTGTGTGTGTGTGTGTGTGTGTGTGTGTGTGTGTGTGTGCATAAGGAGGTGATTCAGTGAAATGCAACTGAGACTGAGACACAGAGACAGAGATTAATTATAATACGCAGACATCAGTGCCAATCACTAAGAGAGCTCGCTGGGGACATCACAATGTAGACAACAACACTGTCACTGTTTTTTCCCCTCTCCTTAGAGACAAACTTGAAAACAAACAATAATGAACTTCATATGAACACAACACACAATGAGAAAAAGAAGAGGAGAGGAGATGAGAGGAGAGAGGGATGAATGGAGAGAAAAAAAAGACTAAAGAAAAACAAACACGCCCACTGGGAGTAACATCAAGCATAGCTCAAACAATTCAGAGCCAACGCTGTCTGGCTGCTATCTTAACACTGAACACCACTTAATCAAACACTATTGTTCCCATTCTGTCCACATCATAATAATCAGAAATCTATTCTCTGTGTAACCCCCTCCAAACTCAAGTTCACTACCCCATGTAGAGTCCAAGTGTGCCTCTATTTATAAAACCCTGACACACAGACAGAACAAGTTAGATTAGCTTGGCCAGGTAAGACACACAGTTAGCAACACTGAGCTGACTCACTGCAGAGAGCACATATCCCAGCTAATGTGCTACCCAGCTGTTTATGACGCATTAGCCCCACTATAGTCTAAGTATGGATTGAAAATATTTCAGCCATATCTGACGCATGCATTCTGATATTTCAGTCTCGTTTGTTAATTATTAGCATTTAATCATTCTTTCATCAGATTCAGGTCTATTTTGCTGCATAGACAATGGACATAAAGTTGTAATCAAACCAGGGGGAGTACAGTGCATGCATTATAGAATATATAGAAATATATAGAAAATTCTTAAGAAGATATCACTATCGCTAACGCTCTTCTAAACAATGTTGCAAATATCCATTGCCTTTAAAGTAGGAAAATAATGGAGAAATCTGGTGTAAATCAATCCACAGCCCTGATGTTTAAGGTCACCAAATGCTGTTGGTAGGAAACAGAACACGAAAATTTTATACAACATAGACTGATTAACGAACCTGCAACTAACACTAACTAAATGGGGCCCGGTACCTTGCTTTCAGTTTCAGTTTCCTATGTCCCATTCAGTTAACATTAGCTACAGGTTCTTTATGTCTTTGTTGTATGAAATCCTCTGGTGTTTTTTACTATAGACAACAGTCACTGAGCAACCTAGTAGAAATGTGTGTGTGTCTGTGTGTGTGTGTGTAATAGCACAGTAGCCTACTGTGAATGTGTATGTCATCTGCTTCTCCCGATCCACAGGTTTGAGAAGGGTGAGGTAGCGTGTGATCCCCACCCGCGTGACGGTAAAGATGGATGTGAAATCTCCCAGCTGGATCAGGACCTGCGGGTCTTTGGTCTGAAACACATACACACACACACACACACGCACACACACACACACACGCACACAGGCACAAAAACACATGCACACACACACACACACACAGAATTAAAATTACACATAATACATATTCTTGTTGTGTAAGGGGGTTTTGATAAAAGGAAATGCTCACTCTCTGTTCCCTTTGCCCTGCTCCACAAGAAAAAACTGCTTGTGTTTACATACTGTAAATGTAATGCTAATAGTCTGTCAAATAAACAAATCTGATAGAGAAATTAAAATTCTCTGAAATAACTACAAAGCTGCTGCATCTAATGTTTGTCAGGAGGGTCTGAGTGTGTGTGTGTGTGTGCGTGCGTGATGCATACCTAATCAACCGTGAGAGCCTAACCAAAAGTGAAAAGTCAGCATGGTTGCCTTGGCTTGGCTCGTTAGAGGAGGCCGTGTTTATCAAAGAGCTGAATGTGTTTGCTAAACTTTCACATTAGCAGCTAAATGGATTTATTTACATCGACCCATCAAATCTGCTCTGAAACCTTGATCTAAGCAGGGGTCGGGGATAATGTCTCAAGGAAGCAAAGGAGTAAGAGTGTGTGTGTGTGTAAGGGGCATTGTGTATGTGTGTGTGTGTGTGTGTGTGTGTGTGTACACATCCCAACTACCTAATTCAGTGCTGTAGGCTAAAGTGTCACTAAAGGCAAGTGTGCAGCAGTTAGAGAGAGGAAGGGAACAGAGACACTGTAAGACTATACACAACCATGTCACTATGACACCCCTACCAAACCCTAACCCAAACCCATGCAAAGCACCTTCATTTGTATCCAGGGGGGACTTTGATTTGAGAATACACAAGCTAATTCATTCCCCCTTGAATAGATGAACAATGCAACAGGTAGGGGTAAGGCTGGATAGAAAGAAAGAAAGAAAGAAAGAAAGAAAGAAAGAAAGAAAGAAAGAAAGAAAGAAAGAAAGAAAGAAAGACCGAAACCAAAAAAAAACATGCAGGACCACAGCACTATGACAGTTCTCTTTAATACCTACAGGAGTGTCTCCTGGCTTCAGCTGTGGTTGGGGAAATAAAGCACATTGGGTTTGATCTCTGCCTGACACAAAGGCACAGCACATTCACACACAGAATGATATAGACAGAGCAATAAACTGATAATAACCCACACCAACTGAGCATTGATATAGCAAGATCGTCAGCCCAGTCTTTCAGAGTATAGAGCCCAAATGACCCTACATCTCTGGCTACTGGGCCTCATTGCATTTGAATGAAGCTCCCACCTCTCTATTCAGCCACTTTAAAATGGCTGCTACTACACCTTGCAAGCATGCCAATTACAAACCCACTTTCCTTCCAAACTGTTCTCTTTCTTCCTTCTGTTCTTTAAATGTGTGTAAAAAGTGTTAGTATTTCTCATAGAATTTTTCATGTTTAACTGTCGTCTGTTCATGACTACCTACTGCTTTCAGTAAAGACAGACACAATAGCCCACTCTTTTTAAACCACAAGAAGAGTTTTTTTTTTCTTTCTTCTCCTTCTGCTTGAAGTTCTATCCAGTGACTACAGGAGAGAGTTGGGACTGTGGAGTTTGCCTGACTGCCCGTGGCTCACTATCATCCACAGCTTCAAGTGTCCTTCAACACGCTGCCCTTTCATGCTGGTCAAGAAGACCTGTGAGGTACAGAGTAGATTTAATGGCCTAATTGACTTCATCCCAGGGGAACGAGCACAATGACTGGCAAGGCTCCTGGAAAATGCCCAGCTTGACGAGAACCCATCTAGCATCCTACCCACCAGAGAAACCCACTGAGCAGGAAAGCCAGACTACTCCACTATTTGAGATGGCCATTCTGCTGAACATTAGGACAATGAGAAAAGACACGACAATGACTGAACAGACATAGAATTGAATTAAATGGAACAAAATGTAATAGCGAAAACACAGTCTGGTGATAATGGGTTGTTGAAGTCATTTATGGTGAATCATATCTATCACACGTTCTCAAATCTCAAACACACGTACACACGTACACACACACACACACATACACACACACACAAACACTCACACACACACACGCACACATCTATCTTGATACAATAGATGAAAAACAAAAAAAAGAAACAGCAGAGCAGGAACAAAGGAATATCCTCGTGGCTAGCCATTCTTCCTTAGAGTCCTGACGAAAATCTGTCCTCCTCACACTCCCTAACTATACTTTGCTGTACACAGTGTCTGTAGCTCAGATACCCCTGTGCCTCCAATCAGACCACACACACACACATCACATTTTAAGAATGTGCCACACCTCTTCGATGTCGTTGTCGAGAGCGATGATGCCCAGCGGGGCGGTGAGGTTGGCGCTGGCGGAGATGGTGGTGCCCACAGGCGAGGCCTCGCTGACGTAGCCCTGGTAGGTGGCCTGCAGGAAGTACGGCGCCTGGTTGTTCTCGTCCAGCACCTCAATGACCAGGTCAGCGAAGGCCGGCAGTGGATGTCCATTGTCCTGCTCAGCCTTCATGGGGAACAACATCACAAGCATTTAAACATACAGTTCAAACGACATATTCAATGCACATCTGAGATAGACCTAGAGAAACATAGAGGGAGAGGGAGAGAGAGAGAGAGAGAGAGAGAGAGAAAGATAAAAAGAGAGAGAGAAAAAGAACGAAAGAAAGAAAAAGAGAGAGAGAGAGAGAGAGAATCAAAGCAATAAAGAAGGGAGCATGTAGCGGGGAAGCCACAAGAGCCACACACACACACAAACACACACACACACACACACACACACACACACACAGTAATATACATCACCGCACAGTGAAATGACATGCGTTATTCTACAGCTTATGCAGCCGATGTGAAAACAAGATAATGAAGCGAAATCAAAACAGACGCCTCTGCTCTCTGTGACCCTGAGCGCTGATCTGAGCGTGATCTATGCACACTATAGGAAACTGGCTCTGGACCAGCGTGATCTGTGCACACTATAGGAAACTGGCTCTGGACCAGTTTGTAACTGACCGGCCGGACTGTCTAACTCTGCGGGGCTGACTGGAGTTTATGGTCTGGTGGAGTCTATCGATTCTGGATCTACTGCATAACAGCAAATCAAAGGCGGCATCATTGAGTAAGCTCTGCGCCTCAACCCTGTTAGCCAGTTCAACAACAGCATAATGCTGCCAAATAGGCCTCGGAAGGAAGAGGAGGGACTTTTTTTTTTACTGTGGGGCCGAATGGCATCAAGGACAGACGCTTAAAAGGAGCAAGGTTTTCAATTACACAAGCCTGGGCCAACGCCAGCCTCAATTAGGACTCTACAACACACTCCAGCGATTTACACTCCCCCTTCAAATATGGATAACTGGGACAAAGATATCTGCTTCCAGAGGACACACATTTACACAAACACACACATACACACACACACACACACACACACACACACACACACATATGCAAACGTCATTCCATCACTGAAAATACTCGGCTTCCATATAAAGCAATGAAACTGTCTTCATGCCAGTGTGTTCATAACAGAACTGGGCCAATATCTTTCTCTAGTTGTATCCCAATACAACTAATTTAAACCTCTTGTTTATACAGAGATGACAAACACTGACTGTGTATGAATGTGTAAATGTGTTGGTGTGTGTGTGTGTGTGTGTGTGCATGTATGTGTGAGTGTCACACTCTTGTTCATAGGTATTGACGCCAGTTTGAAGGACACTTACAGTTTATTTATGAGAGCTAGCTCTTGGATGAGTGTTACATAAGTAAGATAATATAGACACACACACCTCACACACACACACACACACACACACAATGCACACATACACAGCACACACAAACTCACACAGACAGTCACAATTCTCCTTCCCGCTGGCCTCAAACAATGACAAAGCACTGTCACCCTGAGCTGAAATATCAGTGGCTCTTAACACCTGCAGTGGGCAGAAGGTCACTGCAGCTCAGACTCACTGCCTTTAGATGGCCTCTGATCTTTGTGTGATGACCTTTCACCCCAATCAACACTTTACGCACACACACACACACACACACACACACGCGACTTTCTAATGACGTAGGACCATTTTCTGGGGCAATGTTTGGATGGCATATAAGAGTGATTGTGTGACTCAGGCCTGCACTGAGCTGACCCATTCCTCTCAATAGCTGCCTCCTGTGTGTGTGTGTGTGTGTGTGAGAGAATGTGAGAAGAGTCTAGAGCCTATTCACCTCCACTTGCCTAATGCATTGCATTTTCACATCTAACACACACACACAGTCTCTCCACCTCTCCTTGGCTAATGTATTTTCACTCCTGACTGACTCAGGACCAGATTGACATTTTTCCCCCCCTCTGTAGTTCCTGTTTGTAGAAATGGCAGGAAGTGAAGCATCCAATAACCACACACACACACACACACACACACACACACACACACACACAAAAACACTCATTCCATTATCTTACAGAACACTGCACATGCAAGTGTAGCTCCACAGCTCCCAATAGGCTGTGTTTATTGTCACTGGCGTCCCTATCGGTCTGAATATACATATTTATTTGAATTTATTTGTAGGCCACTTGGTCTTTATCAAATCCTTTATAATTACAAAAAGCTTGTCATCTCTAGTTAATATTCTACTGCAAATAAGTTTCTTCTCTCCACACATGTGCTTTACACAACATGATTGAACACAAACAAAACACCATTATACACATACACACATAGAGACACATATACATACAGACACACACACACACACACACGGACACAGACAGGGACACAAACACAGACACAGACACAGACACACACACATAAACATGTGCGTACACACACACATACACACACTCAGAAGTTTGGGTGTTACCTTGATGATGAGAGTGAAGGTGTGAAAGAAGTCTCTACTGACAGGCTTGAGAAGGAGCAGTTCTGCTGTAGTGCTGTTCAAAGAGAAGTATTCCCTATAGGCAGACGGGTGCCCTGCAAACACACACACACACACACACACACAGTGTGTTAGGGGCTGAACGGAGTTTATGTGAGTGTGTGTGTGTGTGTGTGTGTGTGTGTTTTTGTTATCATTTACCATTTTGTTTGTGTGTGTCACCTATCCATGGGTGTCTTTACTCACCGACCAGTATGTAATAGAGTATCCCTGGGCGGTCCGAAGGGGGCTGGATGTTGCGGTCCTGGTCCACGGCCCTGATGGGCGGCACCACCTTCAAGGGGTTTAAGGTAGTCTGAGGACACAATGGACACTTTGGGTCACTAAACTAACTAGGGCAGGGAATTGATAGGATTTATATTGATGCCACTCTCTATCCTACTTATCGGTCTGATTCTTTATCAATTATTTATTTATTAATTTAGTCATTTATTATTTCACAATCTGCTGTCATTTATAAGTCATTTGTACGTGGTTTAACTAGAACACATCAGAACACTTTAAACCAGAAGCAGCATCTCCATCTCCTCTATGTATCACTGCAGTCCCACTATCTGAACGCCTCACCCAATCACCCAATCTCTAAACATTTGGCTGCCAGAATGCTGGAACACTGGAATGAGAGTATAGTTCCATGTTATATTGGTTTAGAATTTTCCATCAGAACTCCAGAGGTTAACAAAGTTACAGTCAAATTTAAATAGGAAAAATACCGGAATTCTATGGTCACTTTTAAGATAGAGCAAGATGCTAATGGTTGAGAAGCTAGAGGCCAGCAAAGATTTCAATGATATATGCTAAACTGTAGCTAAAATCACTAATGTCAGACTGAGACAATGGCTGGATGAACTGATGAAAGGTAAAACTTGATTGTTTAACTCGAGGGAAAATTAGTCAATTGGCCAAAGCGGTGGCATATCCATTTAAGTGTACATGGCAAATGAATGGAGAGCGACTGGCTGGATGGAGATAATCTGAACGAGGGAATCCCTCTCATGGCTGGACATAGATGATCTGAACGAGGGAATCCCCCTTATGTTGGCTGGACGGTAATGATCTGAACAAGGGGATCCTTCCCATGTTGTGAGGTCATGAGCCCCCTTGCTGAAGTTTTGTGTTATAGTCATGGGCCGTTGGAGAAATAACTGCTAAAGAACCAGGCTAGTAGAGTAGCCTGGAAATTGTGGGTTCGAAAATAAATCCTGCTTTATTGATATGGCCACCAAGAGCACCCGTCTGGCCACCATTGTGGATGAAACTATCTGCTAAATGTAAATGTAAACATACAGGGGACCCCTGAGACCCTGTCTGAGTAGTTCACTACATTAATTTGATTTCAAGACCAGGAAAGTAATGTCACACACAATAAAAAGAAAAGTGTCACACAAAGTCAAAACATCTTGACATATGATGTCTTTCTTCCTTTCTATCTTTCTTTCTTTTTTTCCTTCTTTCATTTCTTTTCTTTATTTTTGCACTCCATTATTTGACCATTAATGAGTGAATTTTTTTACACGATTAGGGGCAAGGGCCACAAGCTCACCCAGACAGATGGAGACAAATGTCTCCACAAATTACTGACTGTTTATCTTTGCTTTTCAGCATGTGTTTACAGTTCTGAGTGCTTCTCTGAACTAAATGAAGAGATTCTGGCCAGGCAGGGTGGCACTGGCATATGGCGCTGAGGCTGGTGGGAACTGCTCTGGTGTTAATGACCACTAGCATATGCTAATGTTAATATGTGAAATCTACTGTTCATCTTGCACTGGAAGTAAAAACATTGCATTTGCTCTTCATCAGTGATGTTGGCTGGTCTCCAAGATGATGCTGAACCGTTAATGTTTCTGTTACTGACACTAGCCTATAGCAGCAGCTCTTCTGTAGAAATAGGTATGAGTCCCTCTGGGAGATTATTAACTCTTACAGCACACAGTGCCAATGGTGTGTTCACTTCACTGTATATAATTCTATTTTCTTTCTTCTACTCTAAACACATTTTCTGTGTGTGTGTGTGTGTGTGTGTGTGTGTGTGTGTGTGTTGGGGGGGCGGGGCAGTAACACTGCACACACACACACATAAAGTGCAGATGGGCCAAGCATGAATGAATCCTAACTCCCAAACACAGATTTTAATGTGTCCTAAGCTTCACCTTGGGAGTTGGGAGCCTGTAAAAAGACCATAAACCCATTTTACACTAATTACACCTTCAAAGAGAGAAGGAGAAAGAGGGAGAGTAAGTGGGAGAGAGAGAGAGAGAGAGAGAGAGAGAGAGAGAGGCAATGAGAGAGAACAAGACTTCTCAGCATTTTTATTTAGGGGTCAGTTTATCACTCAAGACAAAGCTAGCAGCTCACAGGGCAGTGTAGTTTCCTATTAGGCCCTAGCAGAGCAGAGTGAGTATAAAACAGGAGGACAGTTGGAGCTCCTGGGATGCTCAAAAACTTCCAAAGTCGCAAACAACAGCTGTCCTGGACAGAGTACATTCACACGGCACACAGCTAGCTAGCTAGGCCAATTGTCAGATGTGATAGTCTCTATTGGTCTGTGCCACTTCACAGAGAAAACGCTTGTCAACACTTGTGCCAATGAGGACTCGACCCAGACCTTCCAGAACCTTCTCTGCTTCATTCTGTAAACAGTGTGCATAGTGCAGTGTACAGATATACACACAGTGTATATAGCTTCACTAATAGGCTATACTTTCTGTTGATTGAATGATTTCAGAATAGAACAGAAGTCTGGCATGTGACTTTAATTTCAGTTCTCCTATGTATGGATGGTGGAACAAGGTTCTAAAGCCTAAAGAATAACCACATCTCACACTGATGCACCTCCAGCTAACACTAAGAACACAACACAAAGAAAACAGACAAACAGAAAGCATGAGAAAGAGAGAGATCGAGAGAGAGAGAGAGAGAGAGAGAGAGAGACTATGCTTTAACATGAATAGACTATAGTTTAAGTATGCTCCAATCTCTAATGAGCCATCGCTGAGTCTGCACTTTCGATTTGCTGGCCCCCCTGTCGCGCTTCGGCTGCGAGGCATTTTGCTCTGTGTGTTCATAATTAAAAATAAAAACCCTGGAAAGCAGCGCTCAGCTCTGCACCCCTGCCTAATAAACACCCCTAGCGGGCCACCAGGGAGTCAGTGCGACCCAGTCCAATTTTGGGGAGAGCACCCGTCCGTGCCACAGATGCTCTGACTCACTGCACCCCAAAACTGCATTAAAACAGAGACCCACTCTCAATTTTTAAAGAATCAGATAACAAAATACCCTCCATCTGTTTCAGCTTGTTACAAATAATTATTCCGGCTCCTTCATACAAAACAAGCACATTTACACCAACTAAAGTTGCCAACAGGCACAACTGTATCTTAGAAAAAACTACCTGCAGAGTGCTTGCAATGGCATTTACTTTTCCTCTGCTTGAGTCCTCAGACTAAAAAAAGCAGAGTAAAAAAAATCCCTTACAGAGCAGAGGCAGCACGTGGGCTAAAGTTCAGGTTGGTCTGCTCCCATTGAAAAGCCCAGCACCCCCCAGTAAGACACAAGCGAGGCAGCTAGTTAGCTGGAGCCCATTAGGAGCCTGTCCTTCTGCCAGCACGGAGGGTGCTATCCCATCAGCCTCTGCTCCCATAGCAACCTAGTGCAGTGACAGGAAATCCCTGGAGTGCGGCTCCCATGGGGTGTACGGCTCGGCTCAGCCCGGCTCCCACACACACACACACACACACTGAAGCTCAATCACAGACACAGACTTACAGAGCTAGTGAGAAGGCAGGGTGAGGAAATTGGTGCAGGCAAGCAGGCAGGCTCACCTTTATTGATCTTACTGTACGTCTCTGCTGGTTTGGTGAGAGGAAACTGTGCTAAGCTCAAGGTGAGCATTACAGTGACCATACCAATAAAGCAAACTTCATTTAATTTTTTTAGTTTATTTCATTTAGTTAGTTGGGTTGAACAGAGGTGCTGATTCTGTGAGTGAGTGTGTGTGTGTGTGTGTGTGTGTGTGTGTGTGTGTGTGTGTGTGAGAGAGAGAGAGAGAATGTGAGTGTGAGGTTATCTGTCTGAGATTCCCAGGTGCCTACCTTAAAATTATGGGACTGGATTCTATATAAAGTGTGGTTCCAGGGCATGTAACCAAACTGTTCTGGGTCTAGATAAGATAAGCTTCTATGGCCACACACTGTGTGTGTGTGTGTGTTCTGGGTCTAGATATGGCCACACCGCCCATCTGGTTTCTCCTGTCCTGTCAGCGAATCATCTGTTTGGAGAGTGGCTTGGTGGAGGACGGTCCTGATATGCAGTACTGCACTGCTGTGTGTAAAGATGGAATGGGAGAGCAGACAGGACTCTAGGGCAGTGCTTTTGTCACTGGATTTAACAAGGTTTTGGAGGCTGTCCGAGTTTCCATCCAATAAATTTTTGCACAGCCAACCATCCGAACAGACGCACCATTTCCTCTGTGGCTTTGCAGGTGATTCAGAGGCTCTGTTCCATCTACTGGATTCCCACAATTCAATCTTCAGGGATTAGCTGTGTCCGTCTGCTGCCCAGTGATACGAGCACATCTCCACCCACCCCCCGCTAGTGGTCATGCTCTCAGATACTGTCCGAGAGGAACCATTTCTTTCATTGCCATCTACCAAAGCTCTGGGCTCTCAGATGCTGTCCGAGAGGAACTATTTCTTTCATAGCCATCTACCCAAAGCTCTGGGCTCTCAGATACTGTCCGAGAGGAACTATTTCTTTCATAGCCATCTACCCAAAGCTCTCAGATACTGTCCGAGAGGAACTATTTCTTTCATAGCCATCTACCCAAAGCTCTCAGATACTGTCCGAGAGGAACCATCTTCTCAGATACTATCAGAGAGGAACCATCTATTAGCCACCTACCCAAAGCTCTGGGCTCTCAGACACTGAGACACACTCATCAGCATTTAGCAGTACCTGGCTTTAAATTGATAAATATAGATAGATAAATAAAGAACACCAATAGACAAACATACAAACAAACAAACAAACAAACAAATACATAAATAAACTAGATGTACAGCATAGCCGCAGTGTATTGAAATGTGGGAACCGTTGGGATGATGAGTTTGTGGTAGGTCAGTGTTGTGAGGGGATAATTTGTGTGGAAATTATTTGCTGGAAGTGGGCATGGATGTGGGTTTTGAAGGAATGAAGGAATTTTGTGTGTTTGCATATTATGTAGGAGTAATTTGTGAAAGAGACAGATGTTGGCATAGTGTGTATGTACGTATGGATGTATGTCTTATTTTGAACCCTGGCCACCTGCTGTCTGTGTAGAGAGGGTAAGCATGACGTTGTGTTCTATGGAGTATTATATAAAGAATCATGTTATGAAAGTTGTGTGTAGAAGTGAAATGCATACTGTTCTGTTGCAGAGAGCTAAGTGAACAAGAGACATAGTATAGTTCCAGATGGTAGTACATCTAGTACAAGAATATGAATGGAAGGAGGGCGATGACAGAACAATGGAATATGAGGATACTGGCGGGGCACTCGAGGACTGCATGGATTGCATGGGTGTTGATAGCAGTGGATCATAGGAGAAGGTTATTATAAAGTGTCTGTTCAGTGTATGTGTGTTTGCGTAATATTGTGTAATAAAAGTGTCTGTACAAAGTTTGCGTGCTGTGTGAGAAGCATTTTGTATAAGGTAGTGACTTTGGGGGAAATGATGAAGGAAAAATCACATTGTTCAGCCCGGGACAGTTAAAATGAAAGGCAAAGGCAACTTGTTGAATATAGCTGAGCAATGTATGACCTTGCCTGAAGTGTGTCTTGGTGTTGTATGTGTTGCATTTTGGGAAATGTTGATCAAGTGGGTTGGGTGTGGGTGGGATAGGTGGCGTGAGAAGAAGCATAAGTTTTACCTGTATGAATGTGGAAAAGTTAAAGGGATAACGTATCAGAAACATGAGCATGAGAAGGTGCAGGTACTATAATGCAACATGTTTTGAAGTGTGTAATAAGGCACAGAGTGTGAAGTGAAGTTGGAATAAGAATACGTAAATGCATCCATTGTAGGAATAAGTTCAAATCATGCATATGATTTATCATATTTATCCTTATCAGGTCCCCTTCATTATCATTATCAAGTAATCAATTTCATAGCCACCTCCCCGAAGCTCTGGCCAGTCATGGGGATAAACTACTCGATTGGACAACAAGTGGACCTACTTTACTGAACTCATTTTATGAAGCTCCTATGTGATAAATAAAGTATCTATCTATCTATCTATCTATCTATCTATCTATCTATCTATCTATCTATCTATCTATCTATCTATCTATCTATCTATCTGTCTGTCTGTCTGTCTGTCTGTCTGTCTGTCTATCTATCCTGCATCCTATTCCATATGGTTTATTGTTCATGGAGAAAAATATATCCAGTACTGACTTTTATTCCTCTATATTTGTTGTGTGATGTTTCAATGCTTTAGGCCATTACGTTTACCAGCTGAACCCAATTCTGTATGCTGTTTCCACAAGCCTGCTGCTTAACAGCTGTCTGGGAATCAGCTATATGCTCTCCTCCCTCACTCCTCCACCAGGGAGTGTTTAACTGTCCCCTTAGGTGAGTGTGTGGCCAGAGGCTCATGGAGAGGCCCAGCTATCACACCTCCTCTGGGGGCGACAGCTCCTGAGGGATCCCCTGTAGGAGAGGCCCCAGGGTTGCCCGACGAAAGGCTAGCGCTAGCAGGCACTGTTAAGGAACAGGGGGAACAGAGGAATGGAGGGAAGGAATAGGTGTGTGAAGGAAGGAGGACTTAGCGGTGATTTAGCTGGCACAGACACGTCGAGCAAGAGGATTACAGGAGGCAGGAGGACGAGCGTGCAGAACAGAGAACGCTACAGTCCAGAGGAGGTGTGCAGAACAGAGAACGCTACAGTCCAGAGGAGGTGTGCAGAACAGAGAACGC
>JAIFZK010000012.1:14175000-14180000 GCA_027481765.1 Tenualosa thibaudeaui | reverse complement strand
TCACGAAGCAGGGGAAATGAGCTGACACACAAATCTTCTGTGGGAAGCCTCTGAAGGCTACCACACTACTGTAATGCAGTGGAACAGAACCCCTCATCCCCGTCAACTCCACCAAAGGATAATTAGAAGGAGAGAAGGCAGACACCCAGTGTGTAAACAAGGTTGCGGTGTTAATGACGACTGAGTGCTGTGCTGTGTTGTGTTTTGCAGTGGGCTCATTTGCCAGCGCAGTGTTGTGTTTTTGGAGGGAGGAAGCAAGGATGGAGGGAAACTCGTTATAAGGCAGTTGTCTCCATGGACGATACTTTTAAGTTCATTCGGCAAGAGGCACAATGACTACAAGCTTCTTTGGTGCATGACACTGAAACGTATGTCTTTTTTTTATTATTATTCAGTCTTTTTTTCAGTCAAGCCTACTCTTGGTTGTCAAAATATGAAGCTCACTAATCATTTACTAAAAAAAAAAATTTCATTCTTACATTCTACATGCAACAAACTACAAGCACTGTAATGATGCAATACATAAACTGCAATGGTGTGTGTGTGTGTGTGTGTGTCTAGGCCCAGCAGTGAAATTTCTCTTCCACAACCACACTAAGAAATGGGCCTTCTCTATCCCCTCAGGCTGCTGTCTTGGTCCAGATTGAGCTGGTATGACTAGTGGAGAGAGTTAGGCATTGTCATTTTTCTAGCACTTTCTGTTACATGTGCGTCTCTGAGCACTGTGGTCATTATCTCCATATGCCGTCGCTCGTTTCTGCCTTTAACAGGCTCTTTCTCCAGTCAAGCGGGGAATTAATAACGCCAGCAGACCCCATCAGACGCCAGTAGACCCCATCAGAAGCTGGAGGGGGAAAATGGACTCCTGTCTCCTACATACACCAGAGGCACAGCCAAAGACTTAATATATATATATATATATATATATATATATATAGAGAGAGAGAGAGAGAGAGAGAGAGAAGGAGACAGAGAGTGGAAAAGTGACAGGGAGAGAAAGGTAGAGAGAGAAAGAAAGAAAGAGAAGAGAGAGAGAATGAGACAGGGACTGGAAGAGTGCCTAAATAAAATAAACAGGGAGAAAGGGAGAGAGAAAAAAAAGGACAGAAAGAAAGAAAAGGAGACAGATAGACAGATAGATAGATAAATAGAGAGAGAGAGAGAATGTACTGTATGTGCCTAACCACTGTGGGGGTATCATGATGAAGTGATGGCAGGTCCATAAAAGGTTGCATTCATCTCCTGCTAGTACTCAGCTGTTTTAGAGAGAGAGTAATTGAATCCCACAAATGTGGGCACCCAGGCAATACAGACTCTCTCTCTATCTCTCTCTCTCTCTCTCTCTCTCACACACACACACACACACACACACACACACACACACACACACACACACACACACACACACACACACACACACACAGACACACACACACAGACACACACACACACACAAACTAAGAGTGACGAAGCGAGTCTGAGCTCTTACGTTGGCCTGGATGATGATCAGATAGCGTGTCCTCTCCTCGTAGTTCAGCCTCTCAGCCAGGACCAGGTTCCCAGAGAGAGTGCTCGCCACTCGCACTGTCCGATTGGATACCTGCAGAGGAGGAGAATAAGAAAAACAAGTGATGAAGAGGAAAGAAAAAGGAAAAAGAAAGAAACAGGAAAGAAAAAGAAAAAAAGAATGACAGAAAAGACAGAAACAGAGAGATAGAGATATAAGATCTAATTTCTGACTAGGTCTGAACTAGGTCTAGTGTGTGTGTGTGTGTGTGTGTGTAAATTATGCTAGGCAAGGTAAGAGAATTTAGTGAAAAGTAAGAGCAAGAAGGACAGATCGTGGTGATAGCGAAACATCCTTGAGTATCTGGACCAATTGTAAATTTGGACTTTGTAAATAAAATTAATTAAAAAACTGAGAAAGTGTGAGGTGTGTCTTGTCCTGCAAGGCATGGGGATTAGAGGACGTGTCCATATGGAGACCTTTAGTGATTAATGTGACCTGGGCATGCTCAGGTTAAAAAGGATGCACAGTGGGGAGCAACTGGTGTTGTTCTGGAACATACCGGGTCATTGGGGTTTTACTGGAACATACCGGGTCATTGGCGTTTTATTGGAACGTACTGGGTCAATGGGGTTTTACTGGAACGTACTGAGTCAATGGGGTTGTTATGGAACGTACCGGGTCTTTGGGTTTGTTCTGGAACGTACTGGGTCAATGGGGTTGTTATGGAACGTACCGGGTCTTTGGGTTTGTTCTGGAACGTACCGGGTCATTGGGGTTGTACCGGATGCCGTATTCAATCTGCCCATTTGGTCCGTCGTCAATATCCGAGGCACCGTTGTTCATCGCAAACCCAGTAAAGATGGTCGTCCCGACCGGAGTGAGCTGCAGAGTGAGGGTGAGGGGAGAGAGAGGAACAAAAAAACGCTGAGTGTGAGAGAAAGAGAGAACTTTGACATGGGAACGAATCATAAAAATAATAATAAAAAAAACATCAGAGACAGCAAAGTTTGACTTGCGCAGTAACACTGCAACACCAGTGTTCAGCCAAAAGATGAGACCCTTACTGACCCAGTGAGCTGTGTGTGTGTGTGTGTGTGTGTGTGTGTGTGTGAGAGAGAGAGAAAGAGAGAGAGAGAAACAGTATGAACAGAAAGGGGATTGTATGAAAGAGGAAGAGGGGCAAGAGAGACAGGAGAAATGACAAAAAGCAGATTGCAGGGTACATGTACACACACACACACACACACACACACACACACACACACACACACACAGGCACAAACACACTCACACACACACACACACACACACAGGCACAAACACACACACACACACACACACACAGCCACAAACACACACACACACGGTCCTTTGCAGAGTGTGCCTGCATGAATTTACCAACACAGACATGCAACACTCAGACGCACACACACTCACACACACTTTTTCAGAGCTAAGCCATAAAGTGATCTGTTGATTTGCTGTTAGTGGCAAATCCATCACAAACACTTTAGGATTGTGAGCTGCAAGTGAGAGAGGCAGTCAGTAACTCTCACTAATCCTTCATTTCCACATCAGACGACATTCACTTCAACTGCCTGTGTGTGTGTGTGTGTGTGTGTGAGTGTGTGTGTGTGTGTGTGTGTGTTTGTTTGTGAGTGTGAGTGTGTGTGTGAGAATGTTCCTGTGTTCATCTTTTGTGTGTGTGTGTGTGAGTGAGAGAGAGAATGCTTGCCTGAAGGACATGTCTAAATGAGTAAGGGGGAGGGGCAAACAAAACAAAAAAATACTTGTTAATGTGTGTGTGTGTGTTTGTTTGTGAGTGTGTGTGTGTGTGTGTGTGTGTGCTTGATATTGTCTCCACACGTACATGCATGGTCAACCTTTCCCTATTGCGCTTGTGTGTCTGTGTGTGTGTGTGTGTGTGTGTGTGTGTGTGTGTGTGAGTGAGAGAGAGAATGCTTGCCTGAAGGACATGTCTAAATGAGTAAGGGGGAGGAGCAAACAAAACAAAAAAATACTTGTTAATGTGTGTGTGTGTGTGTGTGTGTGTGTGTGTGTGTGTGTCCATCTCTGCGTCAGAGAAAGTGAAACAGCTGCAGATGTGCATTGCCGTAAGCTAAGAATAATCCATCTGACTGTATTCCTGCAACTGTCCATGAACATCGCAATTGGAATAACAACCAGAGCAAACAACTTACATTAATCAGGCAGCTCAAAGTGAGTTTATGTGTGAGTGTGAGTGTGAGTGTGAGTGTGTGTGTGTGAATGTGTGAGTGAGTGAGTGAGTGAGTATGAGTGTGTGAGTACATCCTTTCAATGAAAACTTGTTTGTAATTTAATTTGTACATTGTGTGGAATAGGTTATTGAAGATGGTACTACCTATTTGGATCGATACATGGGCCTATCCTTAAGATGGGAAGATAAGCATTGCTCTGTGTGTGTGATTACTGTTTATGTGTGTGTGTGTGTGTGTGTGTGTGTGTGTGTGTGTGTGTGTGTGTGTGTGTGTGTGTGTTTTATGACTATCTGAGAGAGTCAGAGGCACACACGCATGCACACACACATACACATACACATAAACAGGGGTAATTGCTTAGGGGAAATGTCGGGAGCTGACTCCTGCTCAATGATGCAGGCTCTCTCATCTCTCTCTCTCTCTGTGTGTGTGTGTGTGTGTGTGTGTATGTGTGTGTGTGTGTGTGTGTGTGTGTGTGCCTCTGACTCTCTCAGATCGTCATAAAACACACACACACACACACACATAAACAGGGCAGCTTTTACACAAACACACAAATGAACAGCTGATGTGCACTGGGATCACTTAACTCCGCGCCTACAACACATTCCAGCCTAAAGACGTCTAAGCACAAACGAATGCAGCCTCTCTGCTCAATAATAAAAGCACATTCATGTAACACACATACACACATACACACACACAAATACACACAGTCATGCCTATGTGTGTATGCATACACATTCATAAACACACACACAGACACACACAGTATAACACCTCTGTTTCACACACACACATGCCACACACACCACACACCACACACTCACACACACACACCGGACAGATGTGCAGCAGCATTTGGGGAACCTATTTTAATTAAGCAAAGTGCATTGACTTTGGCATAAACTCATCTGGTCGCTTTTCAGAATGTGTACTTGGATGTACTGTGTGTGGATGTGTGTGTGTGGATGTGTGTGTGTGTGTGTGTGTGTGTGTGTGTGTCTCCGACTGCCTCTGTGTGTGAGTGTGTGAATAAGAGACAGAAAGAGAGAAAAAAAAAGACTGACAGAAAGTGAGAGAGGAAGAGAGAGAGAGAAAGAGAGAGAGATGGTTTGTGTGTGTCTTGTTTGAAGAATTCTATATCTGATGGACAAGAGAGGGCTGCGGTTGGCGGTGGCTCATCTCTTTGACAGCGACAGGGATGCCTAAAAGATAGGATTGTGTGTGTGTATGTGTATGTGTGTGTG
>JAIFZK010000012.1:14120000-14157500 GCA_027481765.1 Tenualosa thibaudeaui | reverse complement strand
CCTGTCTTCTGATCTCTACAGGCAGGTATTCTTCTGATAAAAGATTTATAACCACAGCGCCTTCACCTGTGCGTCCACAATACCCTCCCCTGACAAGACACCCCAGCACACCCTGACGTCACCAGTCACACACTCACACACTCACTCAGAGTCAGCCTCTCCTCCACCCTTCTGTAAGGCCAAGAAACTGCCCTAACAGTTTAAGCATTACTCTTTTTGTCCACCAAAAATTACTCCTGACCTGCACAAAAATGTGAAAAAAAAAACCCACTTGGAATTGACCTGCTCCAGTAATTCACCTCTGCTCCGGCTCCTCACATTCTACACCTGAGGGACGGCATTGCATTAATCCTGCACGGGCTGTTACGCAACCCCGCATGGCAAAGCACGATGTGTGTGTGTGAGTGTGTGTGTGTGCGTGCGTGTGCGTGTTTGTGTGTCTGTGTGTGTCTGACGAGGCCAGACGTGGTAAGTCACAGAGCAGCACTGTTGGGGAGTGTTAAAAAGTTGCTCTGAGCCTGACCTGCTGGCCAGAGACACACTCCTGGTGCGAGGAGCGCTCACTCAAGGCAATGTGGGTGTGTGTATGTGTGTGTGTGTGTGTGTGTGTGTGTGTGTGTGTGTGTGTGTGTGTGTGTGTGCACAAGCACTACAGTTCAGCTGAGGGGAGCCAGTCTCCTGTTGGCTGGCTCCTAGGGACCTCAGTGTGGCATGGGCAAATCAAATGAGGCATCTGTGGGTACACACATGATTTCACTATTTCTTTCTCTTCTTTCTCTTTCTGTATCTTTTCCATCAGATATTCTAGGGAATTAACTCTTAACGAAGAAGCGACAAACGGTTTTGATGGAAAAGGGGCTCCTAACTTGCGCACACACACACACACATGTAGACACACACACATATACACACACAAAAGATGCATGCAGATAGATAGATAGATACTTTAATTATCCCATAAGAAATTTAGATACACACAACAAAATATATAAACACACACACACAAAGATATAAACAGAAACAAATTCAGTGACACATATTTATGATGCATCAGGAGCCAAATGATTATCACTCATTACTGATCAGGGCAGGAGAAAGAAGAGAATAAATAGTTTTTGGTCATTTTAGTGCTCTCATGCTGGATCTGCTGAAAGAGCCAGAAATGCAGAGGTGGTAAGAGAACTAGCAATGCTTGAGAACACTGTTAGAATCTGGTCAAACACGCTTGACCAGATTACACCATTAGTAGGGTCATAAATCAGTCAACGAGAACGAGAAAATTTGATGAAACATAGACCGAATAGTGAACTGGCAGCTAACACTGATTGAATGGGGCACAGAAACTCACTTTATGTTTCATATTTCCTATGCCCCATTCAGTTAACATTAGCTGCTGGTTTGCTATTTGGTCTCTATGGTATCAAATTATCTTGTTCTTTTCTACAGACAGCACTTGGTAACCTCAAATAATGGAGCAATGGATTGAATCACACTGGATTTCTCCTTTAACCGCACATGTAAACACCCTGATTAACACCTCATGCTTGTGGAATGTATAAAGGTTTCAAACTGTGTTTGTGAGAAAATGCGTTTCACCCCAAGCCCATCACCACACACATGTGAAATGTGCTTTCATGGCGTGTGTGTGCAATGTCCCCTTCCAGTGGGTTTCACCAGCACTCAGGGAAAGGATGGCAGATTGCACACTCTACTGATTGCATACCTGTCATCCAACTGTTAACACACACACACACACACACAAACTTGGTACATGGTGGTCCCCTGACATCTGATCAAAATCTTGATGGCCCTATTTTGCCCAGCTGAAGTACTCTGCATTTAAAAGTCAAGAGGTGAGAGGTGTGTGAGAGTGTGTGTGTGTGTGTGTGAGTGTGTGTGCGTGTATGTGTGTGTGTGTGTGTGTGTGTGCGTGTGCGTGTGTGTGTGTGTGTGTGTGTGCTGGCTGTCAAGTGTGGCTATGGTCTGACAGAGTAATGACCTGCTGTGCTCCCCTCACCCTCTGTCCCAAATAGCCAGGAGAAGCAGGGGATTGCAACCACACCAAACACCTAGCAGGCAAAGAGAGCCATAATGAGAACACACACACACACACACACACACACACACACACACACACACACACACACACACACACACACACACACAGAGAGAGAGAGAGAGAGAGAGAGAGAGAGAGAGGAAGAGAGAGAGAGAGAGAGAGAGAACAGACCTCCTGTGTGTCCCATGGAGGGTGGCATTCTGCTTTCCAAAATGTCAGCCTAGTGTTTTTCCTCTATGCATGTCAGCGGTCGTGCATACAAACACAATCACCATGTGCTGCTGGAGAAATCAACTCTCCCTAGGTGCACATTCCAATTCCAACCCTGTGTGTGTGTGTGTGAGTGTGTGTGTGTGTGTCTGTGCATACTTGTTATGTGAGTGAGTTAGAGAGAGAATGTGTGCGCGTATGTGTGTGTGTGTGTGCTTAATGTTGTGTAAGTGTGGGTCTGTGTGTGCGTTTGTGTGAGAGTGAGTGAGTTAGAGTGTGAGTGTGATTGTGTGTGTGTGTTTAATATCATGTTAGTGGGTCTACCTCCCCACCGCCCCCTAGTCTTTGTAGTTCCAAACAAACAAATCCCCAGCTAACTTGTAAAATATCAAGCTACACACACACACACACACACATACACACACATACACACACACACTTACCCAGAACAAAATCTACCCACTTCTAAAAGCACTCTGCCACTGTGGGCTTTGTCAATCAGCCACACAGACCTGTGTGCCTTCTGATGCAGATACACAGGTTAAAGAACAGAAAAAGGTGCACAAATACAAACCTCACACACACTACACACACACACACATAAAAAAAACCTAGTCTCCTATGGATGTGCATTGCACAAATGTGTATAAGCAGAGTGATATCAAAATCCTTGGTCTTGAATATCACACCATTGCAATCCAACAGGTGTACTAATACACACACACACACACACACACACACACACTGGCCCCACAGAGAGTTCAAAGAACACTCTCAGGGGCGCTGGCTTTAAAGTGTGCTGAAGGCACAGCAGGAAAGCCCCACTTTGTGGAAGAAAGGTACAAGCTAGGAGAGGTGAGGATGACTGGCAAGCATAATGGCCCCCTGCAGAGAACAGACACACAGACAGAATGAGAGAGAGAGAGAGAAGAAGAAGAAAAAGAAGGTAGTGTCTAACATGGGCAGCCACAGGACTTCCACCACTGAATCAGAACCAGACGAGATGAGAGCCAAACACACACACACACACACACACACACACACAAGCACACACACAAGCACACATATAAACTTACAAACACACACACACACACATGCATGCATAGCCAGATATGAGGCTGTGACAGTGTTCTGTCCGGCTGAACAAAAACACCAGTAGCCTTTTGACAGACCTGCTTGATACCCGCCATTTGAAAATGGGATGGGTGCATTCACACAGACACACACACAAACAAAAACACATATTAATATGCACACACACACACACACACACACACATATCACTCTCCTCGAACCAGCAGAGCCAGTATCAGTCCTTTCCTCTCTGATCACTCAATACATAATGATTTTGTTTGTTTGCTTATTTGTTTGTTTGTTTGCTTCTTAAAATGAACATTAAATACTTAATATGTCTCATTGAGCATTTGCTCAGTTCCATCTAGAGCTGTCAAGTGCACATATGTCATTAGAGTCTAAAGAAACACTGCAATTATTTATACAGGCAGATGGTCAGGGAGGAAGCTTTTAACCGAGGAACCTGATTCTCAGGGGTGAGCACACACACACACACACACACACATAAAAACACACACACATGCACAAACACATACACACACACATTCCAACATGCTACTCTATATCTAGCGTCTGTCACAAGGTTAGTAATTGGGTAAGTCAAAGAAGTTGGTACATACAGACACACATACAAGCACGCGCGTGCGCTCACACACACACACACACACACACACACACACACACACCGCTCCAAAGCAGCTTATGATTTGATCCACTTATCAGAGAGGCCAGAGCAAATCCTCAAAAGCCAAAAGCTAAAGGTTGAGGGGGGGATGTGCATGTGTGTGTCTGCAAGTGAATATGTGTGTGCCTGCATGTGTGTCTGTGTGTGTTACACACCTCACATGCCTGTGTGTTTGTGTGTGTTGTGTGTCGGCATATGTGTGTGTGTGCGTGTGTGCGTGCATGTGTGTCTTATTTAGGGTTGGGAGCATGGAATACCTTAAATGTCCACAGTGGGACAATATTTTGGGAATTACTGTGATGCTAAGCCAAAATCAATGACAAATTCTAGTCAATCACTTAAGTAAGTAACTACTGACTGTACTTTTCCTGTATGTCCCCCGGCAGTTGGGTGGATCTGCCCAAGGTTGCTTCCTTGAACAACCATTAGAAAGGAGCTTTTCCGTGCTCCTGTTGCTGTTGGGTGCTCCTTGCTAATGTCTGTAAAGTGCCAGGAGACAATTCTATTGTAAAAGATGCTGTATAAATACAATTGAATTGAACTGAACTAAAGTTGCAGATGCTTTGCTTTGCTGAAGACAGAACTTGGTCAACCTTAACTTGGCTTGGGTGGGATCTGTTTTGCCTGTTAGAAAAAAATGCCAGTATCTCAAATAGGGGTAGAGTGAGGGAGTTCAAATACCAGAAGCTACACACACACACACACAGTCATGTAAGGTGTGTAAGGCGTGTTTCGATGCCCATGAGTGTGGAAGGGCATCATTGCTCTTATCGGTTTGAACTGCATACATTCACGATTCATTTGTTCCCATTACACAAATTCAATGAACATTATTGAACGACTGTGTGTCCTCTGCACTAGCATTACGGCTAAGGATCTAATGGCCTGTAATTTTCCACTATTAAACATATATAGAATGCTTCTTTGAGAGGCTTAGAGAGGCGATAATTAGGTGAGGTCAATAATGCCACAGAATAATTGTATGTTAACATTAGCTCAATTATCTTTTTTTCTCTTTCTGATCTGCTCCAGAATTGTATGTGTCATCCTGCATGCTAATGTTATGAGCTAATGGTAGGGCTAGCAGCCACTTTCATCTCCACAGCCCGAGGGCTTGCTCTGGTGGACGACCACACGCCTTGGGGCTTGTGACACCGATGTGTGTGTGTGTGTGTGTGTGTGTGTGTGTGTGTGCCGGAGTGGGGGTGTGAGTGTTTAGATAAGCAACAGCCTTATCAGTTAGACTGAAGTGGACTGATCTCTTGTGCAGAGACCCAGGCTGAAGTCACAGGAACACTTACTTACATACTCCCAGCCAAACTAGGAGTCACCAGGCCCGAGGGCGTCAGGAATTACTAAAGTTGCAGCACTGAGCTGCTGATGTTATTGTGTGCTAAGCGATTTGACAATATTAGCCAACTAGGGCACAGAGAATGAGTGTAGGGAGGCAGAGCCCATTTGGGACAGGCTTCAGCAATCTCAACAAATGAGAAATGGATTAGCCACTACCACAACAACCAGACCACTCTCCAGCCACGCAGGCAATATTTAGACTTCCAAGCACAAACCACGGAAGGGGGAGGAAGAGGAGGAGGAGGAGGAGAAAGAGGAGAAGGAGGAAGGAATGTATCCAATTCTGCAGAAAGACTGGCCATTCACTCAATAATGAAATGAAACAAGCCCTTTTTCCTCTTCACACAACAATCCACAAGAAGACTTAATTATTCAACAATAACATGTTTTTTATTATTATTTTATTTAAATGGATTGTATCCAAATGGTTGAGAAGAAAGATTAAGTGATAAAGGACTGGGGTGGTGGTGGGAGGTTGTGGGGGAGGGGCTTAACATAAAGCCTGTGACAAAATAGACAGATACTGTATGTTCAAAAAGAAAACAAAAACCTTTCAGACTATTGCTGTAAAAAAATGGACATCCACACTTTCAGAGAAATCCATTTATGTCTGAAAAGCTCTTTTAATTCTCTGTGGCGGGGCCAATTTGCATATGATTTTCATGGCTCAGACTGGAATTTAATCGGGCAATTTGAAATCAATAGCATTTTGTCACCAAGTCACCTGATTAAGGACCTGCCTGAAATCCAGGGCTTGAATTAGCTTCCTCACAGGCTGCAGCTAGGTCAGTATAAACACAGCTGAAAACTCTGGTTTTACAGTCCAAAGATGGTGTCTAAACCCTTTCCTGTGGGTCGGAGTGAGACGGGGAAGCATTTGCAGTCGTTAGCATCTCTCGCGCACAGAGGATAATCTCAAGCGGTAATCAGAGCAGCCGAGAGGGTGACGGTGGCCAAGTCCTTAATTACAACATATTCATCACCTGAGGCAGTGCAGTGGAGATGAGCATCCAGGGGCTGATGATTGGGTATATGTGAACAGCTTCTTCACTGTGTGTGTATGTGTGTGTGTGTGTGTGGGAGTTGCAATCTCTCTGATGAATCCCCCTGACACACTCACCGTCTTCTCTCATCCCTCTCGCTGGTGTGTGACACCCCTGTTTCACCAACACCCCCAACCAAACACACACTCATCCATTTTCGCTACTGTCTTTTCCCACCGTTCCAAAACTGACAGTTTGACTCAACTCACCACCCAGTATGAGAAAGCCTTGTGCATCTCCCAAATTATGTGAAAGCCTTGATTTCACCTCCAGCTAGAGGCTTACTGGTTACTGTAATTAGGGAAGTGACAGAGGCAAAAACTAAAAATGAGGATGTTTGTGAATACGTGCCATAAATCTCAACAGACAAACAAACAGTAGCCTTGGGGGACTAAGAGAGTGCATTATTAGCTGCAGTAGACTGAGCAGAGGATTACTGTAAAACAGCCCTGTGTTTGATGGAGCTCTGCAGCCAGAGAGTTAGCCAGACGGGATTTCACTGGAACTGAACTTAACTGAAGTGCGCTTTAATAAAGAATCTCTTGACATTTTCTCTTAAACAAGGCACTGCGCCATAGACATACTTGGCATTAGACATTCTGCCCAATACTGCCCGAGACTAGGTTGGGGGGGGGGGGGGGGGTAACGTTCATTCTTTACAGTTTAAATGTGAATCTATTATAAGCTGGTAAGTCAGTCTTATGTGTCTTACACATATTATCCACAAAACTGCCCCAGTGGACAAGAGTGAAGGATTGCCAGTAATTCCTTTCCAGTGGGGTGGTTGGATAAGTGCTAAATGACTAATGCACTGGGAGAGGGCTACTCCACCCTACTCTACCCTCGCTCTACACTCTACTCTATTCTACTTTACTCTACCCTGCTCTTCTCTACTCTACCCTCACTCTACTTTACTCTACTCTTCTCTACTTTACCCTACTCTACTCTACCCTACCCCACTCTACCCTACTTTACTCTACCATGCTCTTCTCTACTCTACCCTACTCTACTGCACCCTACTCCACTCTACTCTACCCCCACTCTACTCTACTTTTCTCTACTGTATTCTACTCTACCCTACTCTTCTCCACTCTTCTCTACTCCACCCAACTCTACTCTACTCTACACTACGCTACTCATCTCTACTTTACTCTCCTCTATACTTCTCAACTCTACTCTACTCTACTCATCTCTGCTTTACTCTAATCTACTCTAATCAGCTCTACTTTACTGTACTCTACTCTACTCATCTGTAATCTACTCATCTGTACTCTACTTTACCCTCCCCTACTCTACTCTATTCTTCTCAACTCTACTCTACTCATCTCTAATTCACTCCCGCAGGCCTGATCTCAACTTCATCAGCAGCGCTCACAAGTGCCACTGTCACATCTCCCTGTGACATTTAAGCCAGAAAAGCAGTGTGTGTGTGTGTGTGTGTGTGTGTGTGTGTGTGTGTGTGTGTGTGTCTACAAACTTAAATGCTAACTTAAACTTAAGGACTTGAATTTACAGTCAACAGAAAATGCAAACAGCAGGAAGACAATCATCTTGGGACCAATTTAAGATTAAGTTCTGTGTGTGTGTGTGTGTGTGTCTGTGTAGGTGTGTAACATGGCCATTGGGTATTTTTAAGAAATTACAAAGGGAACTGCCTGAAATACAATTCAGGAGGGATAAAACCAGGAAATGGCGGTGACCATATCGTGTCATCTTTACCTAATGCGTCATTGTTAGGCAACACATAATCCCAGTCTGTGCAAAGAGCAACAAACTGGAAAACACAATCTGTGCTCACTGACGACATGCAACATAGTGTTTGTGCAGAATAGGTCCAGCAGGACAAAAGCACTAACAACAGTAAACACAGCTAGTCCCCAACTATCCACATGTCACCTTACATTGAAGCTCTCAAGCCGCTCAGCCTGAAAGCTATTAAATATTACACATAAACAAAGATAAACAGTGTGATAATGAAACTTAATAGCATAAGTCTTTACATATGTAATAGTGCTTAACATAAATCTTTCTGCATAGTATTGCTTTGCTAAACATTGCAGAATTATACCAGATAAGTCACAGTGTTTGCAAAATAGACCTAAACTTTTCACCCTGAACTCATATTTTACAAATCTGCCTAAGGTCACTCCTGAGATTGTAATCAGTCTAAGCTTTGCACTCAAATTCAAAGTGATTCTTCCAGATGAAACAGATTTCTTCTTTTTTAGGCTCTATAATCAGCGACAACGTGTTTGACTTGACTCTGTGAAGCAATGGGGAACCCTATAGGCAAGCAGAAAACTGGTGGTTGACAATTATTTTGCATGTGCACTTCACTCTGAGGTCAAGTCTCAGCTGGACTCGTGGTCGTGGTGAATCCATGCCTGACTTATCAAGAAAATACTCTGACTCACCGATGTGGCTTTCATTTCCACAGAAAATTATTCACCTTGCAGCTCCCTTTCAAATGCTACAACACTGTCATAGACCGTGTGAGCACTGCCTTCCCAGGGGACTTCTGAGTGTTATGACAAAAGAATGAGGATTGGCACAGTCGCTGCACGCCGCTTAGTCGGTGCTAGTTTCCACACACACACACACACACACACACACACACACACAGAAACAGGGGGGCCAGGAACACCCCAGAAATGGGGGAGTACATAAGGACAAACTCTTCTCTCTGTCACACACAGACGGCCTCAGTATGCACTCCTAAACAAAGCAGACGGGATAGAGGTGAGGAGGCGGACGAGAGGAAGATGACAAGATAAGGACAGAGAGAGAGAGAGTCAGACAGAGAGAGGGGTGGATCATGAGAGAGCAAGGAAAAACAAAGAAAAAAAGAAGGGAGAGAGAGAGAGATGGAGGATGGGAAGGTAGAGGAAGAGAAGGCCAGGATTAGGGGTTGATTGGATTGAAAGCAGGCAGCCTGTGGTGATTGTACCTATGGTAGGACTAGAAGGATGTCCTTTCCTCCACCTCTGGGGTCAACTACATACACTATTCATTTTCCACACATGGAACTATACAGACATACACTACACACACACTCATACACACGCACACACACACATCACACACATACGCATGCATGCACAAGCATTGCCTTGCACACACACATGAACACTCACATTCACACACACACACACACACACACACACACGCAGCATTTGTCCCTGTTAAGAGATAGATATATATATAAGTCTATTTTAGTCATTCTGCCTTATTTCATACATGAAAATCAGTGTGAGAAGCTAAATGCTTAAAGGTGCTGCTATGTTAGCTACATGCTAGCCTGCTAACTATCTGGAAGGACAGCTTATCTCTGTATTAGTTAGAGTAAGCATGATGGCTTCACAGTGACACTACACTTCAACCCAAACACCTGTTACAGTCTTTTGATGTCAGTTCGTCTTCATTCATTTTGTTTGTTTTTGTTCCTGCATTTTTGAATATAATAGCAGTGCTAAAACTCTCCCTCATTCCAACCGCTGACATCACTCCACCTAAAAACTCTTCTGAAATGAAATGTCAAGTACAATCTGCTGTTACCAGACATTTCCATCCAAGAGTGAACAGTGCAGTTCAGACCAATCTATTGGTTGTTTGTTTAGGAGGATTTCTTGCTCTCCTTCAGCCTACTCCTTGCACTCCTACAGCCTACTGATTGGTCAGGTGAGAGATCAGACGAGGTGAGATATGGCCACGAGTCGAGCTTATTGTAGGAACAAGCCTGCAGCCCTCTGATCCCCATAGGTGGGTCTGCTCCGGTCTGGTCCAGTGTGAGTCGAGGGTGAAAATGTGCCCTCAGCTATGTACTCAGTCCAGCATGACATTCACTAAACACCGAGCTCAGACACACTCACCCCAGCCAGAGAACATTTACTAAATGGATAACACTGTGTCTTCGGTCAGCCGGGCCAACCGGCAGAACACAAGCTCCGACACCCAGCCTGGGTGCACTATTGGCATGCAATAATCATATCTTATTGAAACATTTAAACTGGTTCACGCAGACTCAAATAGGAGTTTTTTTGGTAGGAAAGCAAGTAGCATTTGGGTCTGGGTTCAGCACAAAGGGTGATTGGTAATAATATTGCATGTAAACTCAGCCCAATTCACACAAGCCAAGAGAAGCAAACTTGGGAAGGGCTTTTGCCGGGCAGGAATGGTTTAAGTTTCTCTCTCCCCATTCCTGCAGAAAAATTGTGAAATTTGTGTTACCCCCCCCATCCCTGACATGTATGACACACACTCTCTTTCTCAAACACACACACACACACAAACATATAATTTGCACAAGATAGAGACTTAAAAAGAGAGACAGACAGAGATGGAGAAATAGAAGAAGTGAGTGAGATAGAGATTGCATCCCTGTTTCTGTGCATAGGTTTCTGTTTGTGTCAATTCATGCCTTTGTCACAGGAGGCACAAGGACATGACACAATAAGCAAGTCAGCAAGTCAGGCAAAGCCCTACAAACACACCCACTCACACACACACATACATACCACACACACAGAACTTACAGACACACACACACACACATCACCGACCTTCCAAGAAGCACAAACACACTACCAGTATAGGCTCTGTCTCTACACTCCACTCGAGGACATCCTCCCTACCCAAAATGCTTTGCTGAGCAAGCCAGGAGCTCAAAACAACGTTGCTTGGTACAACGTGTCCTCACTGCTCGTGAGTGCAGAACTGTCCCAAAGCACCAAACGCTCTCTGGCCATGGAGGAACCATTAAATGAGCCGTTCTCTTCCAACAGGGAAGGTGACAAAATGCTGTATTTGTGAAACTACATCAGATGGCATCCAGTTAGGCCATTCCAATCAGAAACAAAGCAATCAAACTCATTTGGGAACTCACTGGTGTCACATGCAATTAAGACATAGTGTTACACCACAGAACTGAGAGCTTTTGACCACTTACATGAACAAGGAATTTTCAAACCTGTTGAATCACTCTGAATACAGCCTTTACAGTGGCTTTCACAGTGAATGTAGCCTTGGAGACCATCCTTACAGTGAATGCAGCCTTAGTAAAGGCCATCTTTAGTGTCTTTTACGGTAAATGCAGCCTTTTGAGAGACCATCCTTAAAGTGAATGCAGCCTTAGGAGAGGTCATGTTTAATGCATCCTTAGTAGAGGCCATCTTTGCAGTAGCACCACTGCACAGATGTCTATGGGTCCTTCCCTGTGGAGTGTATCCTGAATGAAAACATACATCATCAGCACCTCCACCCTAGCAGTGCCACACAGGCTTACCTTCTGTGTTCTGGGCCCAGACCAGGGAGAGTGGAGAGAGGAGGCTGACACCGATGCCCAGCCATATCCACAGCCACGGTCTCCGCATCATCACTCAATCCTCAAAGCCTGCTGAGTAGAAGAGAGAAATGGAGTGAGAGAGGCGGAGAGAGGGAGGGAGAGAGAGAGTTTTTCTTTTATTTGATGTATGCCTTTTCTATTATTCCTGTAAAAGCTTTGGCAATACAACATGTGAATTGTAATGCCAATAAAGCACATTTGAATTTGAGAGAGAGAGGGAGAGAGAGAGAGAGAGAGAGAGAGAGGATGGTTACACAAATTTATTACACTCAGCAATGAGTAACATTTCAGTTTCAGTTATTGTAATTGTGTGACTAAATTTGGAAAAAACATAATTAGTTAGCCTACATGTTTCTGGAACACATTACTCCCACTGTTCATCACTACATTCTCCACATATATACAACAACATGTACAGCCAGACACTCTGGTTTTTATACTAAAAAAACATACAAACAACACATTCTGCCTTTTACACTGAAACACTGAAACAACACACATACACAGCTCTAACATCCTAGGTTTTACCCTGGTTCAACATAAACACAGCTTTAATTTTCTGGGTTTTATGCCAATACATCATACACACAGCTTTAACACTGTGGGTTTTATGCTAATACATAGTATACACAGCTTTAACACTCTGGGTTTTATCATGACACAACATCCACACAGCTTCTATTCCCCAGGGTCAGAAAGGAGAAAGGAGGTGGATCAGGGAGGGAGACTGAGTACAGCCTATACAATATTAACATTCAACGAAAGGGGAAAGGTGCTCAGCACAAGAGAGAGAGACAGACAGAGAGAGATAGAGAGAGAGTAAGGAGAGGAGAAGAAGGTGTCTGAAGACACTCCATAGTACCTGTGCACATCATCAATAATCCTTTCAGTGTCATAGAAAAACCAATTAACCACAAGACAAAGCAGCCATGATTTGCTCTGACAATGACTGGCAGTCGCTGTCTGAACAACAGGACCCTGGCCTGTGAAAACTGAATAGGGACTCTCTCTCTCTCTCTCTCTACCTCTCTTGCTCTCTCCATCTCTCTCTCTCTCTCTCTCTCTCTCTTTATCTGTGTGTGTGTGTATGTCTGTGTGTGTATGGCAAGAGGATTCCAACAAATCAACGTAGCACATAACACACTGAATAATGATTGTAATGGTACATTCCTACAGAAGAGTTCATACGCCTATACTGAAACATCTGACCATGACACAGGACAAAAGGCTGAAAGCACTTTAGCTCAGTTAACTCAGGGCAGGAGGCTGCCCCCATTTGTGTGTTTTCAGTTTTCAGAGCTTGGGTAAAGTTGAAAAGATTTTCAGCCAGGAAAATGAAGAGCTAGCGGATCATGAGGAGATATTATGTTTATGTTACAAAAAGTGTTACGTGTTTACAAAATGCCTAAGATCACTGACTTCACCTTTAAGTAAGTCTAAAAGGGGAAAGATGGGAAAAAGAAAGGGAACACAGAGGGGATAGAAAGAGGATGGAGAGCACGCAAGTAATGGAGAGATAGACAGAGGAGAAGAGTGAGTGAGGGAGAGAGGAGATAGAACAAAGATTAGAGAGGGAGAAAAAGGCAGAGAGAGAGAGAGAGAGAGAGAGAGAGAGAGATGTTATTTACTGTGGGACCTGCACAGCAGAGAGTTCCACAGTCAGAGATTTGTTTGATGATGTAAGACGATTGTCAGATTTAGTCATCACCTGCTCTGCTGCCTCGGTGCCTTACAAGCACCAAATTATTTTCTATGCTTTGAGACTCTGCACACGCATGTGTGTGTGTGTGTGTGTGTGTGTGTGTGTGTGTGTGTGTGTGTGTGTGTAAATATGTATGTGTATGTATGTATAAGCATGTGTGTGTGTGCGTGTGTGTGTGTGTCTACACATGTATGTGTATGTGTGTATAAGGATGCATGCGTGTGTGTTTGTGTATGTGTGTGTGTGTGTGTGTGTGTGTGTTGGTCTGTGTGGGCATGTTTGTGTGCACAGTACTGAGCCTCCTTTATAATGCCTGAAGACGATGGATGTGACTGGAATTTCATCAGCTACTAGGGGCCTTTCTGAGGTGCTCTCTTTTGCTCTCTCTCACTCCATCTATCTATTTATCTATCAGTCCCTCTCTCTCTCTCTCCCTCTCTCTCTCTCTCTCTCTCAAGTCCCTCTCTGACTCCTGTAGCTGACTGGTTGGTTGGATGGCTTTGGCTGTGTTATTCCCCAGAGGTCTAGGCGTCGTCAGTGAAATGGGCTCTTTTTACCACAGGCTGCTGCTGCTGCTCAGCCTACTGCCACCACTGCACACTAGAAGGAAGCATGACACCAGCTTTGAAACGCAGGTACTTTATCTCTCTCTCTCTCTTTCTTTCTTTCTCTCTGTCTCTCTCTCTCTCCCTCTCTCCCTCCCTCTGTCTCCCTCTCAATTCAATTCAATTCAATTCAGTTCAGTTCAGTTCAGTTCAGTTCAGTTTGGTTCAGTTCAGTTCAGTTCAGTTCAGTTCAGTTCAGTTCAGTTCAGTTCAGTTCAGTTCAATTCAATTCAATTCAATTCAAGTGAGCTTTATTGGCACGACGAATAGTTCATTGCATTGCCAAAACATAACATCCAAACTATACAGTACGTTGAACATACATGTATCCATTACATTTATTCATACAAAATGGTGAGTGTGTGAGAGAGAGTGTGAGTGTGTGCGTATGTATGGGAGTGATGATCAGTTAGTATGTACTGTATAGTGTGTCTGTTTGGGCGTGTGCTTGTATGTGAGTATGTGTGTGTGTGTGTGTGTGTGTGTGTGTGTGTGTGTGTGTTGAGGGGGAGCATGTGTGGGTGCAGTGTGTTCTGAAATGTTGTGGATTGGTGTACATATGTGTTAATGTGTTCATGTGCTGCTCCCTCCAGACACATCAGGATAAGCACACACAGCTCAGGGACAGAGAGAGAGGGAGAGAGAGAGATGGGGAGAGAGAGAGAGAGAGAGAAAAATGGAGAAAGAAAAAGAGAGAGAGAAAGAGAGAGAGAGAGAGAGAGACGGGGCAGCTATTTCCTTTAAAGTTGTCATGGCAATAAAGTACAGGATTGAATTGAACTGAACGGAACAGAGCGAGCGAGCGGGACCTATCTGTCTCCCTAGTGCCAAGGTCAAACCCATGTCATCACGCAAGCCACCAGACATCTGCCCTGTGGTGCACAGACATTGGAAGTGGTGGTTCTGAGTGAGAACACGTGATCATCAGTGCACGGTATCTATTTCTCCTACAATAAGTGCGTCTCTCTCTCTCTCTCTCTCTCTGTGTATGTGTGTGTGTGTGTGTGATTCCACAGCAAAGACACCACACCTTGTAATCTCTGATTTTGTGCAGGAGACAGCAATTGTGACATGCCCACAAATTCCCCCAGCAGATACCTAATCACACCACTATGTATCCACGTCTGCCAAGATAAGTCAATGATGCTAGGTGCGTTTGATCCAAATGCGTTATCAGTGGCCCAATACACCAACATGTGATTGTTGGTGTATTGGGCCACTCTAGACGGATGTTGTCAACTACTGCACATCAAAGTTTCAGTGTGTGCAGCCACATTCAAACACACACACACACACACACACACACACACACACACACATGTTCCTGGCCTGGCTGTTCATCTCAAGGCTCTTGATGTGAGTCACTGTTAATTTGGGAGAGATGCCTGACTCCAACACAGCAGTCATCTGTCCCACCTGATCAGACTGGCCTCCTCCCAGCCTTTAGTTCCTGTAATCTAACCTAATCAACCTCTCTGCTCCACTGACTGTGCCCCCCCCCATCTTCTCTCTCTCTCTCTCTCTCTGTCTCTCTCTCTCTCTCCCTCTCTCTCTCTCTCTGTCTCTCTCTCTCTCTCTCTCTCTCTCTCTCTCTGAGAGGGAAACTAAATGAGAAACGGTGGCCTAAGAGTTAAGGACAAAACTGTGCGATTTCTGTTACCATGACACCCAGCAAGATGGTGGTGCTTCTCTAGATATTTCTTCTATCCAATAATAATCACAAACATATTCATGAATACATGTTTATTCATCCAGCTCCTCACTATGACACGCTCTCTTCCTGTGAATAAGACCCCTGCCATAACACAGTGATCATCTATAACAAGGGAAGGATATAAGAAGAAAACCATATAACAGTCAGGCATATCTGACCAACCGTTTCTTTCCCCCAGCGCCATCTGGAATTTCCCCCAGATGCATTGATCCCAGCTGTACGTAGCTGGCGTATGATGAGTGTGTGTCTGTGTGTGTGTGTGTTTGTGTGTATATGTGTGTGTTTGTGTGTGTGTGTGTGTGTGTGTGTGTGTGTGTGTGTGTGTGTGTGTGTGTGTGCGTCTGTGTGTGTGTGCATATGTGATATACAGTGCATATGAGTTATACTTGTGTGTGTGTGTGTGTGTGTGTACAAACAGGCTGTGGACGGGAGTGCTCAGAAACTTTAGCAGGGTGCTGATCCATGATAAGGTCAGAGTCATTAGCAAAGCAGCAGGGGGAGAACAGCTTGGCCTTTCCCCCTCTCTCTCCTCTCCTCTTCTCCCTCTCCTCTTCTCTCCTCTCCTCCTCTCCTTCTCTCGCTCTCCTCTCTCTCTCCTCTTCTCTCCTCTCCTCCTCTTTCCTCTCCTCCTTTCTCTCTCCTCTCCCTCTCCTCCTCTCCCTCTCCTCTTCTCTCCTCCTCTCTCCTCTCCTCTCTCTCCTCTCCTCCTCTCCCTCTCCTCCTCTCACTACTCCTCTATCTATATCTGCCTGAGATGATACAAAATCTTCTCTCATTTCTTTTCACTTCTCCTCTCTTTGCCACTCCTCTCCTCCTATACCATCCCTTATTTTTCATTCCACGTCTCTCTCCTCCTCTCTCTACTCCTCTCTTCTCCTCCTTTCCCCCTCACTCTCCTCTCCTGTCCTTTTCTCACCTACTCTTATCTCCCTTCTTCTCCTCTCTGCTCTTCTCTTGTCCCCCTTCTTCTCTCATCTGTTCTCCTCTCCTGCTCCTCTTGTATGCTCATTTGTCCTCTCCTCTCCCCTCCTCCTCTCTGCTCCCCTCTTCCTCTCCTCCTTCTCTCCCTCTCTCCCTATCTCCTCTCTAGCTGCTCTTGTGCTCCTTTGCCCAGAGCAGATGGATGTCAGGATGAGGCCTTACATCACATTCTGTCTGCCATCTCACACTAAAGGGATCATCCTGAGTGAATAGTGCTGTTGTTTGATGTTATAGCGTGCTGTAGGAATGACAGAACCAAACAGTGAAACAGCAGCCTAGGTTGTGTCAGTTGACCCCAGCACTTTGCCTTAACTGCTGGTCTACATTGTACCAGATTCCCTCACTCTCATACCTACGACAGCTCTCAGCAACCCCGGACAACAGGGCTACTAGATAGCACACTCCAGACAATCCCTGTAACATAGCATGCAATTCATTCACTTCTCTGAACAATTCAGACATCATGGGATAACTCAGACATCATGGGGGTTTGGGAAACCCGACAAGTTTCGCTGGTATTGTTCACAAGTCTGAACATGGCTCACAGAGCATGGCAGGAATTTGTGACTTTTACACACTAACAAAGGTCTGCATTGTTGAGGGGCTAAGTCGTCTCTTGAATGCAGACTTTCTCGGGCCCTTTCAAGTGTGGGGTTTTTCAACCATGTGTTTGATACCTGTCCTTACTTTCACTCTAGTCCGAGAAAACTGCTGAGTCACTCTTACGCCTCTCTAACCCAGCGCCTTTGTATTATGATCCGATAACACCATTAATTTAGCCGCTGATTCAAGCCCTTAGCTGGAGAAAAAATTGCACACCATCATAAATCCGTCTCTGGGCAAGCATTTGCTCATAAACAAGGGAGAAAAGCTCTGCTGGCATCAACAATATGGAGAGAGGAAAACAACGGGAGCTCAGCAAGGGCTGAGGCAAGATGGCAAGACAACTAAAAGCACCGATCAGCCAGATGCATTAAGTGATCAGACCTACAGGTAGCATGAACAAGCACTCACAGTCTTTCAGACAGCACAAAGACGCTTTACTTTTACTACGTGTTATTTTTACCTAACTACAGTTGTGATATCAGTTTGACACATATTAATATTAAAATGAGAATTTTTCAGACAGACAAAATATAATTAGTACATCTGCCAGTTGAGCCTGCTATGTTTAATATCATTTTATTTTGCCCACAGCACTGCAGTGCTCTCAGTACTCCAGTTATGATTAGGACTTGAAAGCCACCACTTCTCTTACCTACAGCATTTCTGACACATTCAGCATTGTCCTGCCAAATTCAAACTTGCATTCAAAGTCAAAAACACACACACACACATACACACACACACACACATACGCACATTGGCTTGAAGCATTCACATCTAAACACACACTGTCACATAGACACACACCGTCCTGAAGTGTGAAGCGCCACGAGACAATACTATTGTAAAAGGCGCTGTATAAATAAAACTGAATTGAATTGTTTCAAACACAAATGCTCACTCATGCACACACACACACACACACACACACACAGACACAGACACACAGACACAAACACACACAGTCCCAATAGGAAAGACTGAGTGAGTGAGTGAGTGAGTGAGTGAATGAGACAACGAGTGAGAGTTAGCGAGTGTGTGTGTGTGTGTGTGAAAGTGAGAGTGAGTGAGTGAGTGAGTGAGAGACAGAGGGTGCAGCTAGCTTTGTAGCTAATGGTGTCTCTCCAGCATGAAGAGACTGAAAGGGTCATTAGCCCCAGTGAGGGGTCGAAGGTTTAGGTGTGGAGGCCAGGGACGGGGTGACAACTCAGTAACCTAATGGGGCTGCCTGCCTTCAGCCACAGTCAGGTTCACACCTACTTATCCCACAGAGACAAAGCCACTGAGCCACTGTGAATAAAACTCACACATTCACTCTTCAAACTCGCACATTCACTCTTCAAACTCACCAAAACACCCTAGTGGATGTTTCAGAGCTGAGTGTTTTTCATGTCTACAGGCGGACAGATCTCTTCACATGGACAGCTGACAGGTGTGTTTCCTCTGCACAGAGCACAAGGGGATATGACTCAGCATACCCTGGGCTGCTGGATGGGAAGATTCAGATTCTGCCCACTCTCCAAGACATCCTTACAGTTCCTAAAAGACTTTCAATTGGGGCATAAAAACGCACAAACTGACAGCCAGGTGTTGACTTAACCTGGAATAGCCCTGTAGAATAATTGGTCCACATGAGCCAAGCCTAAATTTATAGTTTAGGCAACAAGTGTTGCTAAACAAAATATGACATTAAAAAGAGACAATTTATGTCTGCTATTATGATGTGATGCTTGTCGGGTGCTTAAAATGTAAAACAGCACAGATATTGCCATCTAAGAGATCTGTCAACAATGTTGACATCTTTTTCTTTTTGCATTCAAGGCCATATTGCAAACCATTATCATGGAGGAGAGTCTGTTGCTAATTTGTCGAGCACAACTTGAAAAGAGCACATTATCCCAGCACAGCCTCTCTCCAGTGTTCCATGTGTGAAGTGCTTTGAGCATACATATTTAAGCCAATCTTACATCACAACAGAAAAGGATCATGGGAGACATAGAAGAAAGTTAGGCTGTCAGGCAAACACTTAACGAGATGGTGGCATTCTTTTTGTTTGTTTGTTTGTGTTTGTTGTTTACACAAACAAGAGACTGAGTGGCCGAGACAAAAATCAACATCCATTGATTAACTTTGTGATCTGGGCTTGTGCTGACTCTCTGATTGACTAAACAAGCTGATTGATTGATCTGCCAATTGCCAATTAGACACACCCTTGAGACAGAGTAGTTGTCAAATCAAAACAGACAAACACAACTACTCCTATATTTCTTCAGGCAAGACCAATGGCATGGCTGGAAAGCTCCTTGGCAGGTTCAGAATAAAGCAGTAATCTAATACAGGATACTTTTACAAGCAGAAAGATTAATGCACTCCTACCCTAGGGCTATGCTGAAATCCACATCATGATTTTGGCTTGATATGCTGACCTGAATGTTTGGACAGCACAGCACTGTAGAAAAGCAAGGAAAGCAAAATTATAGCCTGATATCAAGCTCACATGTCTGCTCTCATGTCAATACAAAAGGCACTAAACTAATTCTATTCCACTCCTCTCACTTACAGTGACGTATCTTAATAGTGACTTTTCTTTCCACATATTACCATTAAAGGTGATCATCGAGTATTCATAGGCTTTAACTACATTATCTATCTATGTGACTTTAAATGACTTACAACTCAACTCGTGAAATTCGTATGACTTTCCGTAACGCAGCTGAGCACTCACTCACATTACATATGACCCAGTGGCCATACCTAGTAGATCAGGATATTTAGTAATTTATAAAGCTATTTGCTCGCAAACGTCTGTGGACATCCAGACAGTGCGGTGCATATAGCTATATAGCTGTTTCTTCCCATTCTGTTGTTGTATCTAGGTCAGCTCCTTAAATATTCTCCATAGGTCTTCTTTTTGTAATGTAAAATTTTCAGCAGCCTTAACCAGTACCACTGTGATCACTCTTTTTGATTATTAGGTAAGGCAACATTGAGAGCTCACAATGCTCTTCGCACACACACACAAACACACACACACACACACACACAGTTTATGTGATGTCTCTTTCCTGAGAGGAGAGGGGGGAATTGATGAGGTAGACAAATGTATTGATAAAGAATTAAAAAGGTGGGAAGGAGACTATCCTTCGAAGGAAAAACAAGAGTCTAACAGGAAGACAACAGCCGACAGATATTGAGTTTATTTGAGTCCAGATTTTCAGTGTGTGTGTGTGTGTGTGTGTGTGTGTGTGCACCTCTGTGTGTGTGTGTGTGTGTGAGAGAGAGAGTATGTGTGCTGGAAGACCTCTGATCCTCAGATAATGCATCACTTAGTGAGACCAGGTAGAGAAACACTGCAGTCAACACAAAGAGTGCACAGCATAACTAACTCCTTACGCTGGTGAACCGCTATCCACCCCCCTACCCCACCCCCAACACACACACACACACACACACACACACACATACACACACACTCTCTCTCACACACACACACTAAACACACTGAAATATAATGAATGGTGCAGCTGCATATGACCAACAGTGACTCCTTGACAGAAAAATATTGCCTCCATCATTATTGACAACCTCCATGGCTTGTTAAACTGCAAGGCGCTGGAACAGCACTACCCGCAGCGGGGCTTTCTTTTGCAGGAGGCAGAGGTCAAGAACCATCTTTCTCAGGCAGAATTAGACAGTCCTCTCTAGATTTAATGAGCCGCTCTGACCCAGCACCTGTTGCAGACCAGACCAGACCAGATCAGACCACAGAGTGTCATGACACCCAACCTCAGGATAAATGGCTAAAACAGACAGCAAACACTAGTCAGACATGTAGCACAGGCCTGCAACCATGGCCGCTCCTCTCTTTCTACTATAAAGCTTGCCATGTCATTCAGTTTTTCAGGTGACACTGTTTAGGGTGCAGAAATTACAAAAATTGAATAATACATAATGACCACAGTCTTGTGTCATTAAAGGACAAGTTTGGGTTTTTAAGTCTTGTTTTCTGATCGTTTATGATGAAATCCAAGGGTTAACATTAAAATTTTGACGGATGTCTCTGTTCTGAGAATTTTCTGTTGTTGCGGTAGCACCTCCCCACCTACAGAATGGCTGCATAGATGCAAAGCTGCAATCTTTCCTTTTATGAAAGACTGCAGCAGTGCACTTATGCCACCATTTTCTTGCCACCTTTATACAAACAGAGAGGTCAGAGGGCACACCCAGTGATGAAGGAGGTCAAGTGCTGGGCCGACCGAAGGGAAGCCATGCTACAGGTCGCCCTTAGCAACGTGGACTGGGCGATGTTTCGAACGACCTTTGTTGATATAAATATGTTTACGGAGGTAGCATTGAGTTACATGTGTGTTCTGATGCTAGTGGGGATACACCTATCTGTGTGTCTGATGTGGATGTGAACAATGTCTTCAGGAAGGTTAATTGCAGAAAAACTGCCAGACCAGATGGCATTTCTAACAGGGTTCTGAAATCCTGCTCACCTACATCTTTAACATATCATTGGCTCAAGAGACAGTTCCTACTTTCTTCCAGCAGTCCATTATTGTTCCTGTGCCAAAAAACAAAACTCTATCATGTCTAAATGCAGTGAGTGGTGGAAAGTAACAAAGTACAATACAAATTACAGTACTTAAGTATCTGTACTTACGTATCTGTACTTTGCTTGAGTAGAAACAATTATGAATACTTTTACTTTTACTTTACTTCGACTAGGCTGCGTGGCTCGTAGGTTTAAACCAATCAGATACATTGTTTGTGTATATCTTTTTTGTATTGAAATGTTGACCATTAAGAGACCTGTTACACCAGCACTTTTAGTTTTAGAACTTTAAGACCATTTAAAAGCAAGTACTTAATACTATTATTATTATTTCACTTAAGTTAGATTGTTGATGATGTAGTTCTACTTGAGTATATATTTTGCTGGTTACTTTTACTTAAGCCCTTTACCTAAGTACTTCGTCCACCACTGTCTAAAGGACGCAACCCCTGTCCTGCAAGACATCTATTCCATCAGAGTACTTCTAAGGGCCCAAAAGATTCTGAGGCACTCTTCTCATCCTAATAATGGGCTGTTCAAACAACTGAGATCAAGAAGACGCCTATGTACCACAAGGCCAGAACTGAGAGACTCAGAGAAGTTTCTATCCTCAGGCCATCCGATCCTTAAACACGCACTATACTGATTTTGCTCCTCAACACTCCTCAACACTCACAAACACATGCTAACACACTGCACATACTGTGTAGTGTAGTCAGTTTAAAGTGCTAGTTAAAGTGCTAAAACACTCTTCCATTCAAAGGTTTTGGATCACTTGGAAATTCCATTTTTTTTCCATGCAATTCAATTTGAACTGTAAATATTTTAAATTAACAGAACATGCAGTTAATGTCAGGGTTAGAATTAAGGTTTGAATTTAACTGATGAATGTGTTCATCAAATTTTGTTCTCATAAAAAGCCACATTTAGGTATTTACTCTTCCCACATTTTCTTTGTCTTTCAGGAACAAATTTCTCAGATCTGAAATGGAACTCATTTGTGTCCTTTGTGGTTTTAGGAGAAACAATTTAGAATTCAGTTAAGGTCTAGTCAATGCCTTAATTCTGTTAAGGTCTAGTCAATGTCTTAATTCAGTTAAGGTCTAGTCAATGTCTTAGTTTACTATCAACTCTTCAGAAAGAGTCTGTTTGTGACACCCACGCAAGTCCAACATAAGTTCAACTTAATATCTTAAATTATTCTTCTACTAATCTTTTGTTGCTGTTGTTGTTCTACACCATGGGGGCAAGAATCTTACAAGACTTATAGGACTTTGGGGGGAGCAGGTGATGAGAGTGATGGTGGGAGGGCTGGAATGAAATAAATTAAATAAATGAAAATAAAAAAATAAACAAAACAAAGAGCAAGTGTGTGTCTGTGTTTGTGTGTGTGTGTCTGTGTGTGTGTGTGTGTGCGAGTGTATCATCCAACAAGGCCGGTGATCTACATACAGAACCCAACCGAGGACAAGAAGGCCGTCCAGCAGTGAGTGAGAGCCTCTCTAGCATAAGTGAAGAAATCTGTCATGGCAGCTTTGTGTTTGTTTTCTGTTTTTCAGGAAGTTGGATGTGAGAGAAAAACAGAGAGGGAGGCAGATAAAGAGTCTAGGTTTGTTTGTGTTTGTTTTTGTGTGTAGTGAGTGTGCGTCTGTGTGTGTGTGTGTGTGTGTGTGTGTGTGTGCGAGCATTTTTGCTAGAAAGACAGAGGACAGTTTGTCAGTTTGGGCACTGCTGGGCCGATGACGGATTGACACTAAACTTTACTGACAGACAGCACAAGATGGACAGAATCTCCACAACCCAAACAACTCCAACCCTGGGCACAAACACTCCCATAATACATGGACTCTGCTTGTCTTTATTCAAGGTCTGACATCAGTCTGATTAATGGCTGGGGATTATTTGCTGAAATCATCCCTGCTTTAGAAACATTGTCTGGCTATGCAGATTTATTCAAGGTGAGAATATCAGTTTCTCTTCAGGACAAAGAGGAAGAATGACTTCAGTGTAACAGGACTCACAGAGTGTGACTCTTTCACCGATGCACACATGCACACACATACACACATGCACACACACACACATACACATACATACACATACACACATGCACAAAGATGCACAGATACATACACAGATATTCACACATATGCACACACACACACACACGCAAACACACGCATGCACAAAGATGCACACACATGCACACACACATGCACACATATACACACATCCACACACATGCGCACACTCATACACACACACAGACACACGCACACACTAATGCAGTGCAATCACTAAAATATTAATCATGATTACAATTACTGCTTACTCTAAACAATTATATACAAACAAGTATACAAACAAGAACAAACAATTTATAAACAATATTTGTCAAAACAATTGTTTTGACAAATAAAATAATAAAAAATAAAAAGACATGAGATAAAACAATGGTTGTCCACTGAATGACAAATACAGTACACCCCATATGAAGGGAACTTCAGGAGGAGTCTAAGAGAAATGTCCAGTCTTCCTCTCTTTTTCATAAAGAGCAGCAGTATTGTGCAGACCCCTCTGAGAGGAAGATTCCAACATGCCCCCCACCTTTCTCACATACATATACACAGGGGAACGGTGCAAGATAAAAAGAAGAAAGATATCTCTATCGCACACACACACACGCACGCACACACACACACACAAACAAACACACCCCATGCACCATCCCACTTTTTAGTGTTTTGCCATCACTTGTCTAATGTCACACAAATGATACTCTGGCAAATCATTCAGCTATTTAGACACTGTCAGATGCCATGACTGTACCTGAAACTGACATACTGACATATTACAAAGTATTCCTCTTAGTATCAATCAATGGGGAAAGATGTATAGATGTATATATATATATATATTCCTACAGAAAGATAAAGGGTTGTGTGTGGGTGTGTGTGCACGTGTGTATGGAGATATCTTTCTCCTTTTTATCTTGCACTGTTCCCCTTGCCTCTTCTCTGTCTGTCATATTTCTTCTGTGCTGCCGGATGGAGTGAATATGACAATATCATGTCATGGGTGCAGATATGAATTGACTCCTTGTCAAGACCCTCGCTTTCGCTGCACCATTTAAGGTGTCAGATGGAGTGTCTGCGCGGAATCCATACACCACATCCACAGCGGGACATCTCCCCACCATGCAAAAGAGCCACTGCGGGCTCACAGCAGACAATGACCAGGCCTGCTAAGTGCAGCCAACGAAGCATGGATACCCACGACAGTGCCTTTTCTTGGTTGCTGGCCCACATATTGACACATTGACCCATAACTGGCACGAGAAATTCAACCCTGAGAGCCCGCTGCTCAAGCCACTGCTTAAAGCAGATCATGGTTGTGTATTTAAAGCCGCACCTGAACTGTAATCTATCCTAAAGCACAAAATGGGCTTCCACAGGTGGCCTCAGATGGTAGTCAACACCAGGAGTCCACTTTATTATCACACTCCATCATGCTTTAGTAGATGAGAATATGATCTCTCCTCTGGACAAATCCAAAGGATTTAAATACTGATAGCAGTCTGGTAATAATTCTCTCTGGTAATAAGTCTCTCTCTCTCTGTGTGTGTGTGTGTGTGAGACACACTCCTCATGAAGACTATTCAAGCAGTGCTAAGAAAGAGAAACACTCTTCCTAATTTGCTAAAGTTCAATCAAAGAATATCTCCTGAGCAGAGAAGTAAAAGTGGAGAGAATAAAAGTAAACTTCCAGGCAAAATGTGGCTGTTAAAGTGAGACCCAGCTTTGAAGGCCTGTGTCAGCATGTGCACAGAGCAGCAGACACCAGGCACACTCGCACACACTCAGACACACTCGCACACACTCAGACACACTTACACGCACTCACACACACTCCGAGTCATCAGCATGCTAGCGTCTGCGCCCTGAATAATTCACACAAGGACTTCAAATTAGTCCGTTCACACACAGCACCACTGTGGAGGAAAGTTCACACACACACACACACACACACACATTCAGCTGCAGGATTTCCTCCACCTCCTCCTCTAAATACACACACACACACAAACACAGTAGCATGGAAGGGTCATGTAATGTACGAGTGTGGGTTTCAGCAAGGACTTGACAAAATACATTATGATTCATATCTTTCTGTAAGTGGTCTGTGTTTAGCAGCGGCTAAGAGTGGGGTTGTTTGGCGCACTGGTAAACTCACAAAACCTCTCGTCTACTGGAGATTGAGGGTGCTGTATGGAATTCTTTACAGCTGAACACAACACAGCCAAACACTCTTCCATTGATCTGTATTATATTAGTGTAAACTCAATGGCTGCACATTTTATAGAGTACTATTACATGTGACTGGCCAACACAAAGTAGACTTGTTTTTAGTATTAGGTGATTTTTTTCCCTTACATTCAGTTTGTTTGTTTGGTTGTTTGTTTGTTCACCTATTTTTATTTTTATTTTTATTTTTAAAGTCTAGAACCTTTCATTTAAAAGCAAGTGTTTGTATCTGTTGGCTCTAATGCGTGGGTGCCTGAGGTGTGGATCAGAAGAGAGGGGCTGAGACACTAGGAGCAGGACATCAGGATATTGGACAGAGTGGATTGTCATTTCTAGAATAATATGCCTGTAGGATGGGGCTGTGGCAAGTGTCAGCAGCATGCATTCTTCATTTGGGTTCAAATGCTTTCTCTCTCTCTCTCTCTCTCTCTCTCTCTCTCTCTCTCTCTCTCTGTCTGTCTGTCTGTCTGAAAAAGGCATAAAGGCCTCAAGCTATACTTGAATAAATAAATGATGTACACTGTACTTCTAATGCTATGGCCACTTTTTTTGAACATTATCCCAACCAGTTGTCTGAAAAATGGTCTGTGAAAGTGAGTAAAAATACAACCCAATCTGGTGGCCAGAATAGAGGAAGATTCACTAAACAATCAGAATGCCTATTTTTGTTAATAAGATGCTGTTCTCTCTAAGGACACTAGCTTCTCTATCAAACAGAAGATGATGACTCTGTTTGGGTGTGTGTATGTATGTGTGTGTGTGTGTGTGTGTGTTTAGATGCATCATCCCTGTACTCTCTGTTACTATGACAGCAGGTCAATACCATCAACATTGTGTGTCACACAAAACAGACCACATTGAGGCACGTAGATAGGAGGAGAGAGAAAAAACGAGAAAGAGAGAGCCTAATTACAGCCTGAACTCTGTACTTTAGTCAGTCTCTGATCTCTGATACACTTTTTCTTCATTTGCCCACTGCTTCCTATACATATATGGTGCTTCCTATACATATGGTGCTTCCTATCTTGTCATGATCCTGCGCTGAGTCCTGCTCTGTTCCTGTTTTTTTTTTTTTTCTATGTATTTTGAAATCCACTGAGAGACAAAGGCATGTGGGTGTCCTTGCCTCAGCAGAGGACGTGACCATTCATTCAGAAGCACCTGAGTCATGGAGGTGAGAGAAAGGCTAACAACACAAAGAATGCTGCCGCCAGAATGTTCCACACACATTTCTGCACACAAGCTGTTGTGGAGACGCACACACATCACAGCATCCCTCCCTTAAACAATATAGCGTTGAATGTAATCTGCTGAAAAACAAGTCTTGGAAAATTGAAACACGTACAACCGCTCTCTCTCAAGCTCTTCCTATGACTTGGTTCCTCACACACACAACACAGTCTCTCTCTCTCTCCCTTCTTCTTTTCCCAAGTCTTAGTTCCTCCCACAGTCTCTCTCTCTCTCTCTGTTTCTCTCTCTCTCTCTCATCCTTTTGTCTGGTTCTGTCTGTGAAATAATTTCAGGCATCACTAGCCATGAGTCTCTTATCACCTGATGGGGAATGTGTTCTAAGCCTTGTGGTTTACGCCGTGCATACGAACACTCTCATCTCAGCAGTGACACACCCGGCTGCTTTACCCAGAATGCACCGGGAGCCCTAAGGCCTGTTATTAGCCCTTAGCCCTATAACTTTTGACGAAAAACACAGCCCTCTGGCATGACAACTCAGCGGTACCCAGCGCTTGGATTTTATGCAAAGTTCAAAGGTCAATCAGGTCACTTCTAAGACCATCACAACCAGACGTCACATGTAGGCATGTGAAAAGCATTGTGGGCTATTTTTCCTGAGGATTCTTGCTGTGTCATGAGGAGGATTTTTATTGTTTTTCTAGAGATCAGCAGTCACAGGGGCCTGCTGGAGAAACCAGTAGTAAATGGTACCAAGGTGGCTCTAACTCCACAGCAATCAATGCATGTGAAGAAAACATGTCACCTGACCTTTGAAATACGGCAACCACCGTAGACGGGCCTTTTCTTCAAGGCCGTCAGCACGCTGCAGACTGACATGTTAAGAGGGAACACAGGCTTCAGATCTTCCTGCAGAACTGATGCACACTGGTGGAAGTAAAAATGTGAAAACACTTCTGTTCGGTAGTTGACTTAAAAAAATTGAAAATAGAAGAAGGGTATCAGATTCCATTACCTGGACAATTGAACTACTAATGACTAAAAGTAGCCTAAAATACACTGCTTAAACCTGAAAAAGCAATTTTCTTTGATATAAACACAGTGAGAGGCAAACACTATGAGAGGCAGAAATGACTCAAATTATACTTATAAACATGTTCATTTTACTGATGTCTGCCAAAAACACAACACACATACATATATATATATATATATATATATATATATATATATATATATATATATATATATGTGTGTGTATATACCTAGATTGTTTACACACACGCGCACGCACGCACGCACACACACACACACACACACACACACACACACACTGGTGTGTTTCTTTCTGCTTTAAACAACAAGCCTATATATTTCCATGACAATTTATCTGACAACGAAAGCAGAGCTTGTTCTGATATCACTAGGGGGAAAAACAGGTTTCAAAACTGCGTAGCAGTCTCTTTAAAGTACTGTACTGAAGGAGGAATAAGAGACCTGTGCTCTCAGCATTGCTTTTACCTGCCAAGCTTAAGTTTCACTTGAATTTCACTCCAGGACACACACAACATACTCATCTGACAACAGAATGGTCGACTGATCACTGATTGGATGAATTAAATAATTAATTAATTAAACAAATGAATACACAAACAAATGAATGAATGAATGAATGAAGCAGGGTCAGACATGTGCCTGAGGAGTGGTTTAGATGTTGTTGCCATAAAAGACTAAAGTGGCTCTGAGGCAGGCATAACTGGATCTCAGTACTTTTACAGATTCACAGATGTCAGGTGGACACGTTCACAAAAACAGAGAGAAAGCAGTGAAAAGTCTGTTATGTCCACTTTCCCCTGTGAATTCCGCAATTTCCTGGTGGCTCAGCTAGCTCGTTTTTCACTTTGAGATATTATGGCACAAGGTGATTCAATTGCTTTCAATGTCATGTTAGTCTATGCCCATTAGAAACACCTCTAGCCCAAACATGTCCCTGCAGAGAGAATGAAGTCCACTGTGGACAACACCAGGAAGGGAACACCAGCTAACTGACAGGTGAAAAAGCAAAAACACACACATTAAAACTTAACACACACACACACACACACTGAGAGAGGGGGGTGGTACATTACTACTTGACTATGGCTAACATTGCCACTCAACCTAAAACAAATGCTGTTACGTTACAGCAGTTCAAAACCACATCCTTTGAAAGCCATTACGTTTTCCCATTAGACTCTCTGTAGTCTCATGGCTTGTTCTTGCTCAGGTAATGTGAGAAAATAGCTCCAAATGACTTTTGTGTCGGCTCCGCCTGCACCTCACGGGACTGACATAAATTTCAGATTAGAACGAAAGAATGATTCAAACTTTAACGAGGCCGACGGGAGGCGAAGCCCCGCATCCACATTTCAATGTTGCAAACATGTCTGTAGGCGTGAAAATTTAATTACACCACAAACTCTCCTGTCTCTCCGAAGGTGTACAAAACACCCAAAGGGTTTGGCTAAGACTTCACTCCACTGATAGAAATGCCGCCACCGAACTCGAGCATTAAAACAGGAGAAGACCTATCGATATACAAGCCAACCGCACATAAGTAATCCGATGTTACACTGGCAGGTGTGTGTGTGTGTGTGTGTGTGTGTGTGTGTGTGTGTGTGTGTGTGTGTGTGTGTGCCGGAGAGAGAGAGAGGTAGAAATTTTTAAAAGGGAAAAAGGCCATTTCTAACGTGACCAAGCGATTATTAATAGCCTACAAATATGCCCAGTCGTGCAGCCCCCTGATTCTGGAAGTAAATTAAAATATGCATTAATCCAAGCTAAAAAGACATTTAATCATTTTAAGTGAAATTCTAGATGTTCCTTTCGCAGCTGTCGACGGGGAAGCTGATCCTTAAACTCCACTGCAAGACCCATGGGATACCCTTTCTTTTCACACAAGCATGCTTGAGAGAATATGTTTAAAAATAGCCAAAAGACTGAGACTGTCGTATTTTATTCAGTGCTTCAGTTAATTATTTCCAAAAGCGAAACGCAAACCAATTAAACATTCAAGCTACATACACAAGCTTCGCATAAAATAACTCGCAACCTTATCAATGCGTCTCCCCTCGTATGTCAGGTGCAAGACGCAACCTGACAATTCCCGTAAGAATGAAGACTATGCATGCGAGGAAACGTCTGCATTGTGAAGCTTGTTACTAATGCTTTACCACACTGAGGATGCACTGTAACACACTAACGAGATAAGAAGAACTGTTAATCCGATGTGAAGGCTTTAAAACTTCGCTTTCAAGGCAGCTGGTGCAACTGGAGCCCATGCTATATAGTATAACATTATGGGCTCGTCGACTTTATATTATGCCACTGTTGAACACCCCATGCAGACAGGCAGAATGACACTTCTAAAGAAGTCGCCTTACACAGCTCTAAATGAAAGACCTGTAGGCTAAGGATACCATATCTCAACGGGACATTCGGTGTCCAAATCGCGTAATCATATAGCCTAAGGAACAACTTATAAAACGACCAACCAAACTGTGGGCACATGGACACTGAATGAATTACCAAAAATATTGGACATGAGACAAGTAAATGATTTCAACAAGCATCAATTATTGGGGGCATGTACATAACCAAAACGATGGCTTACCATGCTCGTCGAACAAGGCAGATCCTCTCCGGACAGGTTAAATCACACATAAGGCAGAGACGATACGAATATCTACACGCGTTCATGCACACATACACTAAATTCACTCTCCTCTCTCGCTCCCCCTCTCTCGTACACACATACACTGTCGAGCGCGCGCACTTCCTCTCTCCCGTTCCCTCACTCGCTGAAACAGGGACACGCGCCGATGTAGACTTCTCTGTACGAGCGCGATGTCAGTTATTATAGTTTCCCCCACAATGCAGTTGACAGGCAACTTCTCGTTTCAAATCGGGATGAAACCACGCTTTCGCATAGAAAAATCGTGTCAACGTCAATCTCTCTCTCTCTCTCTCTCTCTCTCTCTCTGTCTGTCTGTCTGTCTGTCTCCCTCTCTCTTTTAGTCACTGCATGTCACGTGGGGGAGGTAATCTTATTAGGCCGGACAGTAAAGGTGATCCTTGGTAAGAGCACACCTTTAGGAACCTTATGCTGAACATCTCATCACAACCCTGCTGGAGGAATGAGGGATAAAATCTTCAAAAGCTTGACATAACAATCATGACATCACTCCTTAAAAGTAAGCTCTCGAACACATTCAATGTGTTATATTATCCAAATGCCTGTTTGAATACTATATATTATTATTGCTATTATTAATATTATGATTAATCTTAGTAGTTGTAATAATATTAGTATAAGTACTGATGTTAATATTATTTTAATAATTATCGTGGTTACATGGTCATTATTTGACAGATGGGGGGTGAAAGTCATCCAAATGAAGATTCCCCACCTAGTGGAAGACCTGCTGTCCATTCAGAGCAGGTAAGTATCAGGTATCACCTTGCTCCAGTTGTGTGAAAGGATGGTCCTTTTTACGGGTTCAGCCTCTCCCCACAGTCCCTCCAACTCAGACAGTAACGGAGTGGTGGGGGGCCTCAGTGGCCTCGTCAAGGTCAGCACTGGAAGTTGCAGTCACCATAGCCCAATTAGGGAACAGCAGGATTTAAGGATCCACTTTACACAGCAGACAAGGGACAGTGATTTACCCATTGCTCTTGTTCTCTTTCTCCTTTCCTTTTCTCTCTCTTGCCAAATTTCTGTCTTTCTCTCCTACCTCCTTTCTCTCCCTTAGCCCCCCCCGCCCCCGCCTCTCTGCCTCCTACCCAGCATCCATCCAAATCAAGCCAAGGAATATTGCAAGTCGACCACATGAATCCCCTTAGCAACACAAACACTGATACATTAAGTTCTGCCACTGAGGCCAACTGCAGGTTGTTTTAAAAGAAACCTTTCAAAGGCCATGTTTGCACAGAATAATGGAGGTGGCCACCTCAAGCAGAATTATATTTGACTAACTGTGGTGATGATGTGGGGCAGGACTGAAAGCACTAAGCTGCCTGCACACTGAACCTCTGCCACACACACACACACACACACACACACACACACACACACACACACACATTTTATTAGACAAAAAAATCTAACATGAACATACATAAACAGTGATTACTGGCTTGATGTGCACACATCCCTTTTCAGCATATGAAAGATGGATACAGACACACACACACACAGTTAAACGCAAACAGCTTTGTGGTCAAATTACTGTTCTGTCTGTCTGTTTGTCTGTCTTGAAATTACTGTTCTGTCTGTCTGTTTGTCTGTCTTGCTGTTCCCTCTGTCTGTTTTTTCTGTCTATCTCTCTGTTTTTTTCTGTCTATCTGTCTGTTTTTTCTGTCTATCTGTCTGTTAGTCTGCATCTCTGCCTGCCTGTTGGCTTAATAACAGCCTGCTGGAAGCAACCACAGCCTATCCAGCCCAGTGTGTGTGAGTGTGTGTGTGTGTGTGTCTATGTTCAGGTGATTCTCCCTCTTTTCAGATCTTTCCAGAGTATGTTTTAGTCTGGATATTCGTTCCTGTCATGAAATGTCAATAAAATACATCCTCTGATGTTTTCATGCCTGGTTGGTATTCCTCACATGCAAACCCTCTCTCGATTTCTGTCAGACAAATGCATGCGCATGCACACACACATTCACACACTCAAAGACACATTCACACACATTCAAACACACAAAGACACATTCGCACATACACACACACCCACAGACAAACATGCACACGCAAATACACACTCTAGAATCCAGATACACATACAGACAAATCCATACAAACACACAGTCAATCCCTCCAAGCTCACACACACAAACACACACACACACACGCGCACACACACTCCATCCCCCTTTAAATCCACAAATGGAGGACTGTTTGACATGTTGGCGTAATTAAAATTCTGCGGTGCTGGTGCAGAGGAGAAGGTGTGATGTAAGCCAGGTTAAGCCTCCAGTGTCTGGCTGTGTGTGAGGGGGTTAGCATGCAGAGGGTGCAGAGGGTGCAGAGCTAAACCCCCCATGACAGCCAGCTAATTCCCACCCTCTGTTGTCGTCTCTTGGCTGACAGCCAGGGGGTCAGAGGTTGGCACAGCGAGGGGGAGCTGTGTGGAGCATTGGTGTCGGGGAGAATGAGAGGCGTCCATTAGAGAGACACCTGTGTGTGTGTGTGTGTGTGTGTGTGTGTGACACCAGTGCTCATAGCATGTCATATTATACCTCACACTGTGTGTTTGTGTGCGTGTGTGAGACATCAGTGCTCATAGCATGTCATAATATACCTCACACTGTGTGTGTGTGTGTGTGTGTGTGTGTGTGTGTGTGTGTGTGTGTGTGTGTGTGTGAGAGAGAGACACCTTGGACACCTTCTTGTAGCGTGCCAGATTACATTACATTGAGACACCTGAAGAACTTCTGAGATAGAGAATGTGTGTGTGTGGGTGTGAGAGTGTGTGAGAGAGAGACCTTTGCATCAGCTATTGTAACACCAGATTACCTCACTCTGAGGAACTTCTGAGTGTGTGTGTATGTGTGTGTGTGCGTACGTATGTGTGTGTGTGTGAATTACTGTGCATTTGTCAGATAGGGAGATTGTATGTCCATGCCATATTAAGTGCATTCATGTGTGTATTTGGGGAACATTTGTAGGTTTTCCTGTGGGTACTGTGTGTCTGAAATGTATTTGTATTTGTATTTGTGTGTGTGTGTGTGTGTGTGTGTGTGTGTGAGTGTGTGTGTGTGTCTGTGATATTTTTAATGAGCCACAAGTGGCATGTCCTCTCACCTCTATACATTTGTGTGTATGTGTGAGTATGTGTGTATGTGTGTGTGTGTGTGTGAAATAACCCCATCTGAGCAATCCCATTACTCCCGGGGCCCTCCCTGAATCAGACTCAGCCACTGAGCAGTAGTCTCACCTGCAACTCATACACACACACACACACACACACACAGAGAGACACACACACATTCAAGCACACCATTTCACAAGCACACACACATACACACACCTGAACGCGCGCACACACACACACACACACACACACCTGAACGCGCGCACACACACACACACACACACACACACACACACACACACACACACACACACACACACAGACTCGGCTGAGTGTGCTCATGATGCCCTGCTGATTTATTCCATAAATTCTAGCCCTCTCTCTGCCTGTGATCAACAGAGTGGAGCCTCTCTTGTCTGGTGAAACAAATGACAGCCCTTCCCCTATTCTGGCCCTGGGACCAGGCAGCCAAAGCCACCAACTCCTGCCTGCCAAGAGAAGCACGACTCCTTAAAGAAAAACTTTGGCCATTTCCAAACTATGACAGGGCCCTGTTGCTTGAGGTCAGTGTGGTCAGTGCGGTCAGGTGAAAATCTGGTACAACATAAATCAAACAGTGAATGAGTGGAAGTTAATTCGGTTTCAATTTAATTTGTCACTGTATGTGTGTGTGTATGTGTGAGTGTGTGTGTTTGTGGGTTAGTCTGCAAGTTAGTTTAGTTTCAGTTGATGGCAACTTGTCCCATAGGTTAGCTTCAGCAGGGGCTACATTCTCCAGGCAAGGTGGATGTGTGTGCTTTTGTGTCAAGATGTATGTCCAGTTAGCATGTCAAGATGTATGTCCAGTTAGCATAGCAAGATGTATGTCCAGTTAGCATAGCAAGATGTATGTCCAGTTAGCAGCATCCGCCTCTAGCTTTTTTAGGTCTGAAGGCCTTGAGAGTAAAGTCAATAAGTTAGACCCTCTTCCCTGTTGATCCAGAGGTGTTGTGTTGGAGGTGAATCTTAATGGAGAAGGATGTGTGTGTGTGTGTGTGTGTGTGTGTGTGTGTGTGTGTGTGTGTGTGTGTGTGTGAAGAAGGGTTTCCCAGGGGATGGTCCAATCCCCGTGCATCACAATATAATTAGAGGAGAGAATCATTTGTATAGTTAAATATGGCATTAATAAATTGGCACAAAGACACACAGCCACGCACACACACAGAGACACACACACAGACACAGACACACACACACACACACACACACACACACTTTCCTCAAGTGTTCTGTACTGGCGGGGGCTGACAGATGTTCCTTTCGTACTGTGAGACTAAATGTGTGTGTGTGTGTGTGTGTGTGTGTGTGTGTGTGTGTGTGTGTGTGTATGTGCACTTGACTTTGTGTGTCTGTGTGTCCTCTTCCCACCATGTTGACAGTCAGGCTGTCTAATTATTCCCTCTAAATGACTTCCCCACACATCTGTGCAGTGGATGCAGTGGAGTTGGAGGCATGTGTAAATGTTTTGTCTCTCCCACTCAGCCCTGCAAATGAGTTTGGGTCACTTGGAAATGAGTGGAGGACAGCCAGACTCTCCTTGAGGATTTGCTGCTGTGGCCGCCTCAGTGACACACACATGCATACACACACACACACACACACGCCTTACACTACACACACAAAGTTGCATACATACATACAGAACCATGCGCACACACACAGAGACACACATGCACGCACGCACACACACACAAACACACACAGAGACACGTGAACACATGAAATCCTGCTCCTGACTGGACCAGGGAAGAGCGTCTGTCCAGGGGCTTCACAGGGGAGTAGATATAACTCTAATTAAGCACAGTGGCCTTGGTCTTATCTCACTGCACTGTGTGTGTGTGTGTGTGTGTGTGTGTGTGTGATCAGCTCCCTCCAGCACCTCTCCCTGTGTGCATTTGTGTGTATGTTGCTCTTAGTCTCATCTTTCTGCAGTCAGGGTGATAGCGTGAAAGTGTGTGTGTGTATATATATATATATATGTGTGTGTGTGTGTGTGTGTGTGTTTGTGTGTTCAGCTCCCTGTGCTCTGCTACATCTGAGCGGACTGCTGGACACAAAATCCATCTCACTAAATAATTTCCACTAAATTAAAAAGAAGAACTTCAAGCCTCAGTTCAGCCCTACATGGATTCATCCCATCTAAGATAAAAAAAAAGCACCAAAATAGACCAAATCTATAGGAAGATCACAGAAGGATAAGACTCTACATACTCTACATAGAGTTGGGTTTACAGATCTTGTTACCTAAGTTTCAAGTTTGCTTGCTTGCTTATTTATTTATTTATTTATTTATTTCACATTCTTATAAATTAGCACCTAGAAATTAATTGCAAATAAATATTAAGTAAATATATGATAAGTATAAATAAATAGTATTAATATATAATACTGTGCGAATAAATAAATAAAACATAATGAAAGCAAATAAGTGAGTTATAAGACTATTTGAAAGTGGCTAGAAGATGGGCATGTGGCCATACTGTATAGAGTTGGGTTTACAGTTATTTATTTATTTATTTATTTATTTATTTATTTATGTCACATAAATTAGCACCTACAAATTAATTGCAAATAAAAATTGAGTAAATATAATATAATAATAATAATAAATATATAAATAAATATAAAATACTGTGCAAATAAATAAATGCAAATAAGTGAGTTATGAGACTATTTGAAAGTGTCAGAAGATGGGCATGTGGCAGCAGAGATTGTGAAAGAATGCAAAAGTGCAGTGCAGAGGAGAGGTGTGTGGGTGTGTGGATATTGAGTTACATTGAGTGAAGTTTTTTGAGAGCTTTTAGATTAATGCAATAATTGTTGTTGTTGTTGTATGAGTATCAGTCCTGTTTGTGTGGGAGGGAGCCTATGGAAAGATTCTGATAACGACAGGGCTGATTCAGGGTTAATCGGGTTGAACCAAGAATCGAATGCTTCAATCCACTGAATTCCTCTCTTATCACTGCTGGCATGTTCTTCAGACCATGGCTAATGGGTCCTTCTGACAGTGCAATTGAAATAGATATGCCACTTTTTTGTGGTTCACCTCATTCAAATACACTGTTATGTCCACCATAATGTTATAGGCTACCGAAAACCTGTGTAGACTACTTTCCCTATAGTGTGGAATTGATAAGAGAATTGATGAACGATTGGTCCAACAAACAGAATTAAAGATGGTATAAATTTA